>JANHFT010005154.1:92683-106131 GCA_032467955.1 Pseudoxenodon macrops | reverse complement strand
GCAGGACATTGTTAAAGTGAGTTTCTGTCTTTTGATCCCCAGTCACATGACCACACTAAGCCACGCCCACAAGCCACACCCACAGAACCGGTAGGAAATTTTTTTACATTTCACCATTGCCCAGGAGTAATGGGGCCAGATTTTCAAAATTATTCCTTAAGGTTTTAAGTACCTTGATTCAAAAATTGTTGCCGGATAATGCACCATTTGGGCTAACGAGGGTACAAACTGATAAACACAGTCAGAATTTTAGTAGTATATAAATGGTGTTTGAAAATACCCATTTTGTGATTCCAAGTTGCTAATGTTGAAGATGTCTAAGTGACTCTAAACAAACACGCAGCTCTTCATTTTTCTTGGGCCAAACATAAAACTGCTGATACTTGGTTACCCAATTCCAATTTAGCAAGGTTTACAAAACTATTTCAAATTAGTATTCTAAGAGAATTCTTAGAAGATCCCAATGTTTACAGCTTCACTTCTCAAACTAGCCCACTCTAAGATGTGTGGACTTCAACTCTCAGAATTCCCAAATTGGCATGGTGGCTGAAGAATTGTAGGAGTTGAAGTCCATACATCATAAAAATCATAGAGGTTAAAAACTCTGATCTAGAGTCCTTAGGAACTCACCAAAATACCATATCAAACTTTCAGGAGAGCCAGACTGGTGAAGATTTAGCTACAATACAAGGATGGGATCCCCAATTATAACTTTTAAAAAGCCAACTATGATCTCATAGATCATAGACCTCTCATCTCTTGATTGGCAAATTCTGTTCACTGACTGTAATACTACCAAAGAACATTATAACACCTTTTTGCTCAAAGTCAAAAGAGTCATTAAACTACACGTACCACTAATAACCCCCAAAACCAGAAAAAACAAACTACCCATAACAATAAGGAAGCTTCAATCAAAAAAAAAAATCTCTTTGGCAAAAAAAACCAAAACTGGCTACATCGCTAACTTTAAAAGCTGCTACAAAACCTTATGCTGCCAGATAAAGACAGAATGCACTAATTACCAGAGCAAACAAGAGGAAAACCTTCCATGCACGAAATCCACCCGCGCCTTCTATAATTTTGTAAATAACAAACTTAAAGACTCGAGATCCATCCCATCCCTCAAAGGACCTAAAATTAAAGACTGTAATGATGAAACCGTTAAAGCCAACCTCTTTAACACATTCTTCGGCTCAGTCTTTGTAAACAGCAATGGCTCATGCCCCACATTTCCTAGTCTGTACTACAACTAATTGCAACAATCTACTACCTATTGATTTTACAGAAGATAACGTTGAAAAGTCACTACGCAGCCTAAAACCATCTCTATCTATCGGACCTGATAGATTATGTGCCTACTTCTTAAAAAAGCTTTCCGTTGCCATAGCAGAACTCCTAAGCATAATCTATGAAAAATATTTCAGGACCCGCTCCTTGCCTAACCTATGGTCACTAGCTACAGTCATCCCTATCTTCAAAAAGGGTGACCCCAGTCTAGTTGAAAATTACAGACCAATCTCTTCATGTTGCCTCACCTGCAAAGTCATGGAATCAATCATAAACCAATCCATTACCCTCCACTTAGAGACAAACAACTTACTCTCTAACAAATAATTTGGTTTCAGGAAAAAATTGTCTTGTAATCTGCAACTTCTACACGGCAAAAACATATGAACTACACAACTCAACCAGGGAAAGCAATAGACACAATTTACATAGACTTCTGTAAAGCCTTTGACTCAGTGTTACATGACAAACTACTGTTAAAACTCAAATCTTATGGCATTTACAGATCCCTGCATAAGTGGATAGTTGCATTCCTCTCAAACAGGCAACAAGTAGTCAAAATAGGGAGCGCCCTATCAAACTCTGCACCTGTTAACAGTGGTGTCCCCCAAGGCAGTGTTTTTGGACCCACATTCTTTATACTTTACATAAATGACCTTTGCGATCATATTATAAGCAACTGTGTTCTCTTCGCTGATGGTGTAAAACTATTCAACACCACTGACAATGCTGTTACCTTACAAAGAGACCTTGGCTATGTGTCAGAATAGTCAAACAATTGGTGACTCCAAATCTCAACCAACAAATGCTCTGTCTTACATATTGGCAAAAAAAATCAGAACACCAAATACAAGCTGGGTGGATACAACCTCGTAGACAACTCTCACTTTGTCAAGGACCTTGGAGTACTCATCTCTAATGATCTAAGTGCCAGAGCTCACTGTAACAGCATTGCCAAAAAAGTATTAAGAGTTGTTAACCTAATCTTCTTCTCTGGTAATATTGTATTGCAAACTAGAGTGTACAAAATTGTTGCTAGACCAATTCATGAATACAGCTCATATGCCTGGAACCCACACTGCATATCAGACATTAATACAATTGAACAAGTTCAGAGATATTTCATGAGAAGAGTCCTCCACTCCTCTGCTCACAATAGAGTACCTTATACCACCAGGCATGAAATTGTTTGTTTGTTTGTTTGTTTGTTTGTCAACAAGTACAAGGAAACAAGTATCAGTATAGACATAGACACATAAAAAGATGGCACAAATAAATGGATATAAATAAGCAAAACATAGCCATAAACACATAAAATGGGAAAAGTAGGGCTTTTGCACACCCCCTTAGGGACCCCTTAAGAAATGTGTAAGGTCCACGGTAGACAATTTAAGGTAAAAGGTATGGGGGTTAGAGAAACTAACAACAGGATCAGGTAGATTATAATTCTATTGCTGAAATCATATTTTCTGCAATCAAGATTAGAACGGATTACATTTAGTTTGTATATATTGATAGCCCTAGTGTTATTGCGGTTGAAGTTAAAGTAGTCATTAACAGGTAGGATGTTATGGTAGACAATCTTGTGTAGTAAGCTTAGGTCAGAACATAGTTCAAGGTTATCCAGGCCTAAACTTTCAAGCCTGGTGGAATAAGGAATTTTATTGCGAGCAAAGAAGTTGAGTACTCTTCTTGTAAAATACCTCTGGATCTTCTCTAATGTATTAATGTCCAAAATACAGTGTGGGTTCCAGGCAGGTGAGCAGTCTTCAAGGATAGGTCTGGCAAAGGTTTTGAATAGTTAGAAGTATAGCATTACCAGAGAGAAAACTTCGTAGAATAAGCTTGACAACTCTTAATGCCTTTTTGGCAATGTTATTACATGTGAGCTCTGGGGCTTAGATCTTTTCAAATGAGTACTCCTAGGTCCTTGACAGAGTGTGGATCATCTTTTAGATTGTTTCCGCCCAGCATCAATTTGATGTTCTGATTTTTATTGCCAATGTGCAGGACTGAGCATTTCTTAGCAGAGATTTGGATTTCCAGTTGTTTGATCATTCAGATACATAATCTAGGTCGTTTTGTAGGGTAGTAGAATTGTCTGTGATGTTAAATAGTTTTACATCGTCGGCAAAGAGAATGCAGCTGCTTATAATATGATCACAAAGGTCATTTATATAAAGCAGAAAGAGTGTTGGTCCTAGAACGCTGCCTTGGGGAACACCACTGTTAACTGGTGCAGGGTTTGATATAGTGTTTCCAATTTTGACTACTTGTTGCCTGTTTGATAGGAATGCAGCTATCCACTTGTCAAAGATCCAGGAATGCCATAAGAACTTAGTTTTAATAGAAGTTTGTCATGTACCACTGAATCAAAGGCTTTGCAGAAGTCTATGTAGATTGCATCTATTGTTTTACTCTGGTCGAGTTGAGAGGTCCAAATATTTTTGCAATGTATGAGGTAAAATGCTGTCAATAGAAGAAGGAAATATTTTATTTTGTGTTGTCCTTTAGGACAAGACCAGAAACAATAGGTTAAAACTATAAGGAAGCAGGTTCAGGTGACATCTCAAGAGAAACCCTTCATGACTGCAGGATGTACCAGCCATCAGAACAGATTGTCATGTGAAGGAGTGAGTTCTCCTTCATAAAGGCCTTTAGATAGAGTCTCAATATATAATCTGCTTCAGTGCTCCAGTAATCCTGCAGTGACCATGGCTTTGGACTAAATATTATTCTATTATTCCAACTGCATGCAAAATTCCAAGAAGATTCTCTGAAAAAGTGTTTTTTTGTTTGTTTCAAGTACTTAAAAAAAATTAAGTAAATTTCCTTCTCCCTGGCTCTAGGAGAGGAGGTTAAACCTTGGTTCATCTTTGGTTTTAAAAAATGCAGAATTGGATAAGTTTGCATTCTAATACAATCTAAACAACTCTTACTTCATGATCTTTACAAAGAAAAGTGTTTATTGGAATTTTGTTTCAGTCTCAGCAACTAGCAAACAAAGATGTATAAAACACATATGGTAATATGAACAAGGTGCCCAGGTACAAGGTGTAATAATATTCCAATCAAAATTAAAACCATATCTCTAATCATGCCTGTAGATATCTCTTTTAACATTTACACAATTTCCTGGGTGTCTAAAGCTCAGGACTTGTAAACACATTATTTGCTGAGAAAAAGTGAAAGATAAGTTTGGTTAGTGACTGAGGTGAATTCCTACCTGTTCTATAGAGTAGGTAGTAACTCCACGATGATGTCACGGAGCCGGTTCCTTTCGGTGGCTCCATGGGCGCCACCATTTTGGATTTTGCTTCTGCGCATGCACAGAAGTTATTTTTTGCTTGCTGTGTGTGCGCGTTGCGCGCGCACTTGAGGCACTACTTCTGAGCAAACCAGCACTAAGAAAATTCAGAACCCACCTCTAGTTAGTGATTATTCTGGATGAGACCAGAAACATGCAAAGGACATTCTCATCAATAGGTTTATTGACAAGTTACAAACTTCATTGTAACCACTGCATAAGAACAGCCACAACTTACTCTCAGAGTTTTCTTCAGGTCAAAAGCCTCTCCTTCTTCCATTCCAAAGACTAAATAGTGTTTCATACAGACACGATCAACAATTAAAGACTTTAAAACTGAATAGTGACTAGCAAATGGAAATAAGTCAACAGAATCCTAGCCAGGCTGACAGAATTTACCCCTTCCATAGGATAGGAAGGATTATATTGGTCTCTCAATATCAAATAAGCCAGCGTAAAGAATTCAGCAGAATCACATGCGTATGTTGTAGCAATTTTTGTTTCTGTGGCAAAGCAATACCAGAAAAACTGGGGCTGCCTTTATTAATACGTACGTTGCATTTGCATGACTATAACTAATAATGCTTTAATAGCTATGGCTATTTTAATGGGCCATCAGTAAGTTTCCTCCAGGTATTTACAGGCATTTTGCTCTAATGAGGATGACCTCTGTCTTCTAGCATTTGGGCTAACATTGGAATTAACCATGAATGAGAATTCCTGAAAAGTTCAGAGCGCTAAGCAAATATATGTGTTTGATTGAATTGTCTAAGAACATTTAAAGCCAAGATATGATATAGAACAGGAGTCATGAATCCCGCAATTCAAGTCTACTTAGTGTAAGCACAAATGCTCTAATTAAAATAAATGAATAGGTGAATTAAATGTATTGTATTGAATTTTCTGTTAGGCTCATAAATTATCCTGTGCGCTAGTGAAATTATCAACAGACAGGATCTTGCAGGTGGGGGATATGTCAGCTTAAATGTATTTGATTTCCCTGCCTCTCCCCCCCTCAATGCCTTTTGTGTGATAACAAAATAAAATAAATTTAAACAAAGGGCAAAGGCCCAGGTAGAAAACAAAAAGATGTGGAGGGGGGGGGGTAATTCTTTTTCAGAGGCAGCTAAACACGTCCATTTTAAAAAGTGCTTTCTTGCCATGATTTTTAAGGAAACAAGATGTGTAAATATGTAACAGCAAAAAAACTTCAGCCCACATAAACATATGATAAGAACGGTGGTAAATCCATTTCATCAGAAGAGGCTGCTTTCTATCAGATCTAGCATAATATCATCTATATTGATCAACCCTTTCTCGAATACCAGACTGGAGCCTTACTCGTGCAAGAAGGAAGGGAAGCTGTTTTGTAGCTGGTGAAAGCCTGAAGGGCTCTCAGACTGATTTAATGGAAGGACTCTTGATCACCTTGGTGAAGAGCAGTGTTTCTCAACTTTAAGATATGTGGATGTCCACATGCTGGCTAAAGAATTCTGAGTTGAAGTTCACATATCTTGTTGCCAAGTTGCCAAGGTTGAGAAACGCTGCTGTAGATTTGAACTGCTGGCAATGGGCAGTCAGCAGAATGAGCCTGCAATTCTGCATTCTAACCACTGCGCCACCACGGCTCTTGATGATGATCCTATTCCACCCTTTTGTTGATATCAGTGTAAGTCTTGTCCTGCAGCGAGTTGTCCAGTGGCTAGTTGGGTGTGGAAAGTTAGTGTGGCGAGATGCCCTAGACCAGGGATGTCAAACACACGTCATCACAGTGTCGTCACATGACATATTGTGATTTTTTTTCCTTCGCTAAACTGGACATGGGCATGGCCGGAGTGTGACGCATCCGGCCCACAGGTTAGTCTAGACCCCTTTTTTCTATTTAATTTTAATCCCATTTGTGTGTGTGGGAGCACTTTGACTGTTAGTACTAGGGCTCACGCATCCTTTGTATTTTTGGCTATTGGGTAGCGTCATCAGCATCGTGCAGGTTGTTGAACAAGGACTTTGTTAAAACTGATTCCATGAGTTATACATTATGTACTGAGCCAAGTAGGCCCTATACAAAAAGTAAGAATCACGTGTGGGATAATTTAGCTGACAAATAAGAATGTTCCATCTCTTTTATGGAAAGGTAGCAGCACTATGGGGATAGTGACCCAATCACAGCAAATTTCAATTAGCAAGTGTTTAACAGAGTTAACAATTCCCACTTTAATGCTATGTTGTGATAAAACATATGGTCATTACCTTTACTGCCTTCTGCCTCTCCCATTCAATCTGACTGTGTTCATGCTGCTGCAAATGTTCGTTTCACATTGTGGAACCTCATCTCTGTGAGCAACATTGAGATCAATAGGTGAGAGCAATTTCTGGCAGAATTCAAAGAAAGCTGAAGACATAAAAATAAAGTAAGCTGAGTTCTCTTGAACCCTTCGGAGACCTTAAACATGAGAGAATATTGGGAACGATAAAAGCTAAGCATCTGCCTTTTTTCATGTTAATTGGCCTTCAAAAGGTCTAAGAGAAACGATTTCATTCAGTTGGCTTGGAATGGTTTGAAGGCCCTTGCAGTTGATGCTTCCAGTTTTTGGCCCAAGGGATAAATATGGGATAAAGAATAGGAATAAATAAATTGGTTAGATTTGGCTAGTGGATAATCAGTAATATGGCTGCAACAAAACAGAAACCAGAAACCCCACAAAAGGACAAAAGGACACATATCTGCACATACTTACACATATGGAGATGGCCATAACTAATTTTAAAGCGTACACAGAATTAGCTAATTTGTTTTCCTTCCAAATCACTACACATAACTTCTTTAATTTGTATCCCACCTACAACTGTCAGTAAATGTTTCTCTCCAATTAATTTACCAGTTCTTGTTTAAAATCAATTCTCTTCCATCAATTAATTACCTCAATTCATCACTAACCTTTCCTGTAAATTAAATTTGGAAGAAGAGAGTTGGAAGGGGTGGAAAAGATAGGTGAGGTTCTCCCTACATCTAGAGTTGAAGAGGCGGAAGGCATATCTGAAGGCTTTAGACAAGAAATGAGTTGACAAAATGAGTTGTGTTGAGGTATGGGGGAGTTTGAGGCTTTTACATCCCTTTTTCTCCCCTTAGATTTTAGATAAATTTCCTGATTGTGATTACAGTGTAATAAAGAGTGTTGGATATTTTCCCCACAGTTCTTAGTTTGAAGGGAACAATCCTTCAAACTAGGATTGCTCCCACAGAACAATCCTAGTTTGGTGTTATTTGTTTATAAATTAGACTGACAATTCATAAATTACAGGAGGAGGAAGAGGAGGAGGAGGAGAAAGTGATGGTGATGGTTTAGGAAGTGTTGCTCAACCATCAAATGTCAATTTTCCCACTTTGACTGAAATGTATCTGATCCAGAAAACAAAGAATATTGAATGCCTCAGGTCTATGGAATAGAGGATGGATGTAGATTGACAATCAGATGGAAATTCAACACAGAGGGGGAAAAGTCAGAAAAAAAGTGGTTTCATAAAGTTCCTCAAATATTAATCAACTGGAATAGAGGAAGGGCGGAATAAACACCAAGGTATAAATAGTTTGAGGAGAGGTTTGGTCTATTCGTGAAGTAGTAACCTTTTGTAACCCTTGTATCTGAATTCAACTTGGAAAACTTTTTTGGCTCATAATTCTAAATCCTGTACCACATCTGAAAGGTGGAAGTATTTATAATAATTTAAAAACATTTTAATGTTTGTCATTCACATTTCATTTTGTCCCTCCTTTTGCTTTGTTTAATGTTTCTATTCTACCATTTCTTTGATATTAATGTAACTCTCGCCCTGCCATGAGTTGTCCCTGTGGCAAGTTGACTGTGGCAAGCTGGAAAATTGAACTGGACAGATTTTATAGAATCAGAGTTGGAAGGAAACATTTAGGCCACTATATCCAAACAGGTTGACCATCTGACTATACCTAGTTGAGAGAAGGACCTTCCCTTCCCTCTGGGTCAATGTATATTTGTGAAATTTGAAATAATGAAATGATGATGATTGAGAGGCCTTCCATGCTATATACTGATCCAGAATCAGCTCTACAACTCAGTTTATTATCTTCCAGCTCAACTGGAGCAGACAACTGCTCTGAAGCATGTCTGTGAATCCTTTCCATGGCATTTTTGGTCAAGCAGAAGGGAGACTTCCTACTCCGTTGCACAAGTATTTGGCTTTCGGAAAAGAAAGGAAAGGGAAGGGGGAGTGAAAGGGAAAGGACAAGTCAAGGATGAAAGCATCATACTGGCTGAATGCTCCATTATTGCTCAGCTGAGTGTAGTGCTACTGGACTCATAGGAGACATTTGGTGAAAACAGCAAGAATACTTGCAGGGGGTGTGGGAGGAAAAATCTGAAGAGTTGAAAATGATAGCTGTGTGAAACAGCTCTCAGAGCAAAGGAGAGAAGAAAAGATTAATAATCTATGAGAGATAGGGAATGAAAAGAAATCAGGCAGTAGAAGAGAAAACAAGAGGCAGAATCAAAAGAAGTGGGATATGAAAGAGAGCAAATTATTGAAGAATACAGTGGGTGTGGGAGGTCAATTGTGCTTTAAGAAGAATGCTCTGTTCATAGTGGAAAATAGATGATTGGGGTTATGAGCAAGGCAGAATTTGGAAAAGGTTTGCCCAAGCATGACAATATCAATATTTTGTTTTCCTTACAGGTAAGGAAAACAGCAGCAACCAATGGCAAGATCAGTTCAATCGAACCCCTCTGGATAAAGAGAAGATAAGAGATTTTCCACTTATGGTTTCTTCTTGCAAGGCAGCTGCAAAATAACAATTATCCCACAAATCTGGTGCAGGAGATGAGGAGAGCCATCAAGTTTCCATGCTGGAGTCTTTAAAAACACTAGATTTGACCACTTTACTTTCTAATCATATTTGAATTTATAACAAGTTTACAGTTTAAAAGAGGTCTTTCAAACAGCAAGTTTGAAAGTCTACCTGGTAAATAAACTTCCATTCCAAAATAGAAGAAAAAGCTAGCTAGCAATTTGAAGAACTTAAAGAATATAAACCAAATGGCAAAAAGCTAAATAAGAAATCAATTTAGAACATTTTATGCAGATTTAGTGATCAGATGATTTTGAAATATTAGAACATTTGTAAGATTTTTTTTAATTGAATAAACAAAACATTTCCGTGGGAACACAAATTGTTTAGTCTATCTGGAAAGAGATAATTGGCTGAACATTGAAAGCAAAGAAAAAAATGAAATCTGAAACTTCATGAATACAAAAATGGGCTACATTTGAGGTGGGAAAAAGAAAAGTGAAATCTACAAAATTATAGACAAAGATACGACACTTAAGACATTTCAAAGTATTTTTGAAGAATTAGCACAGAAACCTATAACTAATTTGACATCAATAATCTCTGCACCTGTAAATATTTTTGGAATAAAATTATAAAGAAATGTAAGATGTGACAAACAATATTAAGGAAGAGTTTATGAATAGAAAGGATGAAGGTGGAAACCTAATTCTAGCCGATGGACAATTTTTGGAAAATAAAGAAATTAGGATAAATCAGAGATGACAGTCAGAATGAAATACAAATGACAAATCTAGAAATGAAAAAGAATTTGGACAAAAATATATTGTTGCATTTACAAAAGACAGTCTTTAAAACCTTGAAGAAATCTTTGAGATGGGAGAAAGAAAATCTGAATGGTAATTTAATCCTACAGCAGTAGTTTAAGGTTGTTAGAAGCAAAAGAAACCCCAAAAAGTTAACTTGTTTGATTATGGTTAAAATAAGAAATATTTTCATAAAATTTTGGAAACCCTTTATGAACTTTCACCAACATTTGAACAGAAATGACAATGATTTTTGGATTTGTGAATAAATGGGTGGATTATGGGAAGAAGTGACAGGTGTATGTAATTTCATGGTGTGTGTGGAATTATTGATTTTTCTGTACTTGTTGCAAGGAAGATCAGTTGTTTGTTTGTTTTTAATATTCTTTTATTCTCTTTTTCTTTTCTTTTTTGCACTTTCTGTTTCTTTTTCTGATTTCAATTAATATTATCTTTTTTCACTGTAAAACTTTGTAATAAAAATTATGTTTAAAAAACTATCAATATTTTTCTTTGTAGTTATTCTATAAAATAGAAGGCAGAAGTTCTCTGAATTAGAAAGATTCCTTTCACCCAACTGTCACAGTTCAAAGGTGGGTTTCTACTGGTTCTATCCGGTTCTATAGAACTGGTAGTAACTTGGCGATGATGTCATGGAGCCAGTCCTGTCAGTGGGTCCGTGGGCGTCACCATCTTGGATTTTGCTTCTGCGCATGCACAGAAGGTAATTTTTGCTTTGCGCATGCGCAGAAGCTAGTTTTTGACTGCTGCATGCGTGCGCGCACTTCACTCATGCACACGCAGCACAACCCTGAGCGAACCAGCAGTAAAATTATCCAGAACCCACCCGGCACAGTTGAATATCTTTCCTTCCCACCAGCAATGTCTCCTCTTCATGGCATGGTTTCTCTATTTAACATCTTGAATGAACTCTAGATATATATTTTCCTTAGTAACTATCATCTTAAAATAAAGCATCAGAGACATTTTATTACCATTCTGCAAGCGAAGAGGGAAGTAATTGACTCTTTCTTTTGATGACAATAATTGAATCTGGGTGATTAATTGAAACCATACAACTTTGGACCGTCCACACATGCAGTTGGTTCCGAAGGTGCAAAGCAACATCACTGGCTGGGGAAAGTGCCAGCTATGATGTAGTCTCAGCCCAGTTGGGGGAAGGCAGGATCCAAAGAGAAATTGCTCTGGTGAGCTGAGACTACCCTTAAGTCTTGCTTCCAAAAACATTTTCAATATGCCTATCGGTATTCTCTAGAGATGGACCGTTCGTGTAAAATGATCGAATAAAGCTGTTTTCTCTGAAGACTCTCCAGAAACGTCATCAGGAAAGAATAACCCAGAAAAGGCATTCCCTGCACAGCTCAGCTCAGCACATATCCGCTCCAGATTTTCCTTTCTCCCATTCGGTTTGTTTGAGGTGTGCAGGGGCAGGCAAGCAAGGAATTTTTGTATCTGTCTCTGGGGGCAGAGTGGAATCTTTGCATTTCTAGAATGGGCTGATATTTGTCAACCTGGAAAAAAAGATATATATATATATATTTTAACAGGAGATTCCATCTATTTTAAACATATGCAACTGGGAACCCTACAGTAAAAAGAAAAAAGAAGTGCATCCTTTGAGGGTTACCAAGAGTTTGTCTGATAAACTGCTGCTAAAATAAAACATGCTGCTTCCCTATGTTTTGCTCAGCTTCTGGGGACTGAATGACCCAGCAGTTTTCTTGGTAGTTGTTGGATCGCGCAGTGAATGAAGACTGGAGGCATCAGTGACAATCAGATCTCTTTACTGGGGTTCAGCTCAAGATTATCCGGACTGCCTGCTGGGCCTGGGGAACCCTCTTTTATGGGATTCCCCTGGCTTGCAGGCAGACAATTCCATAGGCTGAGGAAACCCGTCACTAGTTAGCCAACCAGCATGCAATTCCATGTAAATGGAGGTGGCAGTAATCACCCTTAATGGGGATCAGGATATGCAAGGGGATTAGGCAGAACACAACACCATTAGTCCAGAGGTGGACAATCTATGGCACCGTAGACCACTGGTAGCATTTCTTTTTCCAAGTTTATAGCTCCCTCAAATAATGCTGCTGAACATTTTGTGATGGCACAACTGATGGTAGTTTTTTTACGCCCAAAAAATTACAAACCAAAGAAATAATGACTGTATCCCGATGAAGGCACTATGTAACTAGGCAAGCAATATTTTCTTTCCTTGTGTTTTGTTACATGGAAGCATATAACCAGATTGCCTGGAGCAGAAACCAGCCTTCTAAGCCTTAAACAGTGTCACTTAATTCCCAACCTCCTGATAAAAAATATTGTCGTGCTGCAAAAGTAGCTGTGGACAATCTAATATAATACAAATTTGGATAATCTCCAAATCTTGTGGTTCAAGATAGAAAGTTTGGTTTTGAAAAGAAAGGGGGCATATTCGTGGATTTTTTTTCAAGAATCAAATGTGAGAATCAATTGAAATTAGCCATCCTTTGGATTCTGCTTTAGAAATTATGAAACACAACGTTAGGACCAATTGTTGTGGAACACAGCTTTGATGGCGTCCGCATATTTGATGTTCTCCAGAACACTGTTTCCAGTTTCCATAATATTTACCAGGCATTGGTTATGTTGGATATGGCTTATGAGAGTTGGAATCTGTACTTTGAAGTGTAGATGATAGGGGCAGGCTGCTTTAGAGAATAACATCAGGCACCAAGCTAACTTTGACATCTCTGTTTAGCAAAAACAAATCCGAAACTGAGCACCAAATTACTATCCTACACAACAGCTTCATTCATACATTGGTTAGGAGCTTAGTTGCATATTACACAGGAGTTTCATAAATGAACTTCCAGATATTTTGTTCTTTCTAAAAAAAGCAGTTTTGTGTCCATAATTTAATCACTATTACAGTCCAGGAAAACAGGTATTCTTACTCATGCTTGACTCTCCACAATTAGCAAAAATTTAGATGTTTCAGATTTCAGAGCGGATTTGTTCCCTTCTAGTTTTCCTTTTATATTTTTTGAGAGGGAAAACAAAATAAGATGTTCCCAACTTGACACAACTTTAATCCTCAGTATTTAGTGGAATACATTTACGGCTCAGTTTTGATCATTCTGAGCATTTTCTGCCTACTGAAATTTCATCTGGCCAAAGTTGATGTTCAATAATCATATGCAGTCAGAACTAAGAATGCACAATTTTT
>JANHFT010005154.1:82155-92583 GCA_032467955.1 Pseudoxenodon macrops | reverse complement strand
TTCCCCAGCCAGCTGGCTGGGGAATTCTGGGAGTTGAAGTCCAAACATCTTAAAATTGCCAAGGTTGAGAAACACTGTTCTAGGGAATCTCTCTCCAGCAGTCAGTTTGCAAGAGTCCTTTCCTTACATTGTAATCATGCTCATTCAGGTTTCAAAGTCAGGCCTGACTGCCCTCACTTTCTATAATTAATTTCCAAACTTTAAAAGAATGGTAAAACCTGACAGCAATTTTTGCATGAATTGTTTCCCAAGGTGATCTGTGTTACTAGGCTCATTCCTGTGAATACCGGATTAAAACATAAGAAGAGCTGGCAAGCCCCATACTCTCTTTCTATAATGGTCAACCAGGGACCTACAGGAAGCAACGTAGGAGAAAAGGCTCTTTTTAGTTTTCCCAGGGCTTGGTGTTCAAGAGGCAGGTTATCTGAAGAAACCAGATGCACAACACGAACAGAAAATGTTGATAGGCTTATCCCCTTGCAGATTTGCATGATTTGAGCGCTTGTTTGGTGTCCTCTTATACCCTGGAAACCATATCTTTATTTAAGGAGACTCTGAAGCAGCCTCCTCCATTAAAGGGAATGGAGAAGCCCATCATACATGGTTACAGCAGAGGATCAGAAGATGGATTCAGATCTCACTATGGATTATTTGGAAGTCTTGTTTTCCCTCTTCCATTACTCTGTTTTACTATCAGCTTTCAACCTTTTTCAACTCTCGGGGCAATGGCTCAGTGGTTAAAGATGATAAGCTTGTCGGTTATGTGATGGGATGAGCCCCTGTTACTTGCTCAGCTCCTAGCAGTTCAAAAGCATGCAAATGCGAGTAGATAAATAGGTACCACTTCTGTGGAAAGGTAACAGCACTTCCTGAGCCTCGGCATATAATCATACTGGTCACATAATCATGTGTCTTTGGACAATGCTGGCTCCCTCAGCTAAGAAACGGAGATGAAATCCTAGAGTTGGATTACAGTCAGATAGAAATCCTAGAGTAGGACACAACTGGACAGGGGAAACTTCTACCTTTATATGTATGCATGTGTGTGTATGTACATATGCATGTATGTTATTTAGGAAATGCAATTGTGATCCAAAAGTCTGAATTATCTAATCTGTCAATGGCTGAAGGTCTGAGAGAGACAGAGTTGGAGTCAAAAGAGAGAGGAGGAAGGGTATGGGGAGAGAAAGAGTTAAATCCATGAATTGAAGAAAATTGAGATAATGACAGACCTAAGACTATTAGTCTCTAACCAATAGGAGGCATATTACAAACAAATATACAAATTAAGCATTCCGAGACAAAGAAAAGGATGAAGCTGCAATGAAACCCCTGTGGTCCATAGGTTGGTCCCTGGCAGGGTTGGGTTGTAATTTACCTTGCCGGCGGTTCACTGCCTCCCACGCCGTGTGGGTGCTCCTCGTGCGCATGCGTGCATGTGCACCCTGAGCGCGCACGCATGCGCAGTAAAAAAAAGCCCTGAAAAATTAAAAAAGGTCAAAAATAAGATGGCGACACATGCGCAGTGCTGGAAATTTGGCTTTTGTGGATGCGCAGAAGAAAAAAAATCAGAAAAAGATATATTTTTTAATTCAAAAAAAAAAAGGACAAAAATAGGATGGCGACGCATGCGCAGTGCCAGAAACTCAGTTTCTGTGCATGCGCAGAAGAAGAAAAAATCCAGACAATTCCCCAAAAAAGATGTCGGCGCTCACGGAGCAACAGAACTGGCTCCATGACGTCACCTACTACTCAGTAGAACCGATCCGAACCGGTAGGAACCCACCTCTCGTCCCTGGAAAGCTGAAACCTCTCCAGCCCTCATTCTTTGGTCTCTCCACTCCCACCCACTCACATTGCCTCTTGCTTCATCTCCCTTTTGACCTTCCTCCAAGCCCCAAAATCCTTCATCCCTCCAGTCATTTGCCCACCATCCAGAGCTGTATGATGTTTTGTATCTGTTTATTTAAGTAGAAGGCGGTGGGATTTCTTATTTTCCCTAATACACTGAGATAAGAATCTGGTATATCTACAGAATGTACCAGACTCTTACTCCTACTTTATGGCCCCTCCGTTATTACACTCATAAACCTTCTCTACTAGGGCAGACATGAAAGTAGACTGATTCTCCAGAAAGCTTTCATCCCCCTCCAAAAACATTTTGGGCTTTTGGCTTGTTTTCAGCTTGGTAGGAGACATCTTTATTAAAGGAACAAAAATGTTCACTGGAACCACTGTCTTCATTTAATGTCAGCCTTATCTGCTGTCGGTGAGATCAGCACGTATGTTAATTTGATTGGTTAGATACCTCATCAGGAAGCCATACAGATTTCCTCCCCTCCCAATCTGAACATCGGTCTTTGGTCTATGACTGTAATAAACTGAATTGATTAGAATAGAATCTGGGCATCATGACATTCCAAAGACATTGAAAGTTTGGCTGTTCTACTAGGCCTTGAGGTAGGGTGGCTAGTGAGCCTCTGTAAGATTTTGTGATTGTTTTTTCCTTTTCTGGATGCATATCAGAGGTAGGTTCCTACCGGTTCTATCCGGTTCTATAGAACCGGTAGTAACTCCGTGATGATGTCACAGAGCCGGTTCCATTGGTGTCTATGTGGGTGCCGCCATCTTGGATTTTGCTTATGCGTATGCGTTTTTGATTGCTGCACGCATATGCAGCACGGCCCTGAGCGAACCGGCAGCAAAAATATTCACAACCCAACTCTGATGCATATCATATCCCTCTCTAGTTTTTTGGTCTGGCTTTTTTATCATGTCAATTGTCCAGAGTTCTACATTTAAGTAAAGAAAGAAACAAATAAAATAAAATGATGGTGAATAGCTGGGGGGTCTGGGCAGGGTATGATCAAAGAAATCAAGATGGCTATTTGTGTTGCACATGAATCTCAATTGATACTAATTATTCTGTAAGGTTATCAAGGTGAAAGATCAGACATTAAAATATTAATTGACTATTTACTAACGGGATGCAGATAGTCTGTGGGTCAGTATTGGCAAGCAAGAAATAAAAGCACCTCCAAAGAGTCCTTTAAATAGGAAGCAGAGTAAGCAAATGGCAAAAAGTCATAATTGCTACATTTACAAAAGCTATTTTAAGAGCGTCTTCTTAAACAAAAACAAAAAAACTGGGGATTAAAATTATCATTGTTTAGTAGCTGTATCAGGGAATAGGACAATAGGATTTTCAAACCAGCAGCTCCAAGCTGTATTTGAAATATGCATAGATTTCCTCATTTTGGTTTATGAAAGAGTAATTCTTGAGAGTCATTATAGGATAAGGATACTGCCAACTTAGTCTCCCTAAATGGGGGCTCAGCTTCTTGAGTTCAGAAGCTAAGCAGGGTCAGGCCAGGTTAGTACTTGGATGAGATTCTCTCAGGAAGACCTTGGGCTTAGACTGGGAAGTTGAGGGAAAATGCATGGACATGTCCATGAGGTCACTACCATAGCTATTAAGTTCAGCTTGAAGGAGACTTAACTTTAACTGCCAAACTGAGGTAAATAAAATATAAATCTATAATTTATAAAACTGTTTCAATTTATAAAAGGGTAAAAGCTTTATGAGTCCAACTTAAATTATTGGTCATATAAAGACTTCTATTTTACCTAATGTTATTTGAAGGTGCCGGGTGCCAGAAATTTGAAAACCGAATAACTATTAAAAAAAGATGCTGTACATTTTAAGAAGCATTTGTTCTTTATGAAACCCAAATAATTCTGAGGAGAAACTAATGGATGGAAGCAGAAATGACTCTAGTTCACAGTTATGTCTCTCTCTTTTTTTTTCCTTACATGAAGCTTTGTTCGTGGCATATTTTGTGAGATGAAAAATGTAATTCATCCCTTGACAGTAACTAATTATTACTGATTACTGAAGAATAAGTCAACAAAGATATTTTTTTTCCTGTTTACATTCTTAGCAGAGTGTATCCTAGCCATCTGTACTCCCAAATCTCTTTCCCCATGGGATAAATTCTTCACATTGTTCACTGAAAATAGGCAGGCAAATATGCCAGTTTCATTTGATGCTTAGTTGCAACATTATGGACAAAGCATGTAAATGAGGTTTACATAATAAAACATACAATAATATCCAGGAAAGAAATTTATCCTGGATGATAATTTTCAATATACATTGTGATCCTCTGTAGGAAGATCTCAACTGAAGCAATTCCTTGGCACGTACTAGGAAAGGTCATTTTTTACAAAAAAACAAAACAAAGAGGGCTTCATATAATTCATTCCAAATCTATGCAATACAATATGCTTGTCACATCCTTTTGTTGTGACTTGTTGACTCACCGCCCATCATCATAAGCTTTCCATCTGATTCTCCATGGAAGTGAAAGTTGGACTTTGAAGAAGCAGACTAGAAAAAGTATTGATGCGCCTGAACTGTTGGAAAAGACTCTTGAGAATTTCATGGAAATCCAAGAAAACATCAAATAAAATACTGACCAAACCAAACTAGGTTCCTTACTCAAGGTACAAATGACTAAGTTCAAATAATACTACTTTGGATATAGCATGTGAGATATTAGCAATGCTAGGAAAGGACAAAAAAGAGAAAAAGGAGAAAAGAACGACCACCCATAAGGTGGATGGAGTCAAGTGGTGATGGGTGCACCCTTGAAAGACTTAAAGAACCAAGTTGAGGACAGATCCTGCTGGGGGGAAATCTACCTGTTTGATCACTTAAGACTCAATGTGGATCTGATGGCAGATAATCAGTGGAAACTTTAATGCAAAGTTGGGTCTAGATTTGAGGTGTCCTGTTCAATATATTGACTGAGTTCTCTTGTAAAATGCAAGCTTCCAACCTGGAATCTTTCTGGATTCATAGTTTAGCTAGAAGAACAGGTGGAAGATGTGACCAGGAAGTCCCAGCTGGTATATCGATTGTGGCCACTTCTAGAACAGGAGGCACTAAAGGCAGTTGTTCATAGTCTTGTCATCTCTTGACTGATAGGTATAATTTGCTAAACATAGCACGTTCTATGAACATTATCCAGAAGCTTTAGCTTGTGCAAAATATGAGTGTCCCTGTGGTAACACGTCAGACCCAGCATTGCCATTGTTATATTGCCATTATATGACCTGTGTGGCTATCAGTTTCAATTCAAGATTCTGATTATCACGTATATGGTGGTGGCTATATGGTTGGACGGCAGGATATTTTCAGGATTATCTATTCTTGTTGAATATGCACTCCTTTGGGGATAACTCTAATGCAGTTATGTGGAAGTACATTCAGAGCTGGGGGATCAGTTTGCCCCCATAATGCTTCTTTAGTAATATTTTTTCCCTACTGCCAAGGTAGACTTTACAACCACACTTAAAACAGAGACACAATCTATTTTGATATGAAAGAAGGGATTTCTTAAGAAAGAATGTCTTAAGTACATGCCATCTGGATATTTTTTTTCATTTTGCAACTTTAAAAAAAATCTAAATACAACCCTAGGCACGAATAATGTCAGTGGACTATAATTGCCCTTGTCCTTTGCCAGCCTTGTGAACTGCTGAGGACTGTAGCACAACTGCATCTGCTGAGCCACCAATTCATTACCTAGGGATCCAAGGTTCTTCAGAAATTGCCTTCATCCAAATCTGGCTCTGTTTGTTTTTATCAAGTGGTAGGATATTTCCAAGTTTTTAACTTTCTAATCCCATCTCGAATTACAAAGACATGCTCTCCTGTGGAGATTTCCCCAAAAAAGAACACAAGGGTTACTTTATAACATCTTAAAATCAAGCTTGGATCTGATAAATTGTCATTAGCATCTTCAAAAAGATTAGTATCAGGGAATTACTATAGACAGGTGGTTGTATTTAGATAGACATGAAAATAGAAATTCAGTCACAGTCCAGTAGGGAGCATCCTCCTCCAGACTGAAATAAGGAACATATCAAGAAAATCATAGTTCCCCTGTTATCTTGTCTGTATTTAACAGGTTCTCCCAAGACATAAAGAGATGGGAAAAAGTGTGCATAGCTCCTCCTCCTTCAAGGTCTTCTTTAATTTAATAGATTAATACAAGAAAAAAAAAATCAACCAGAATTTTGTAATTATTATTTTTGCAGTAGCCAAATAGGAAATTAGCACGTTAAAGAATAGCATATAATCAGGGAGAGTTTCCAAATAAATATTGTATATTCAAAGATTGCTGAAGTAATGAGATTCCAATGAATGCTAAATAATTTTTTTTTAAACCCTTCTCTCTGTGTCTGGGTTTGTCTGCATATGCATTTATGTATACGTACATACTGTATATTATCCATATGTGTACATGTGCATATCCTCACCCATGATCCCCAAAAAGGAGCTGTTTGATCATGCATAAAAATAGTTACACAGAGTGCAATTAGCAATGTGTAAGGGGAACGGGGCACAAAAATAAATTAGCATCGGGGTGTTGTTTTTTGGCACTTATTTTGTGTTTAGTAAAAAAATATTAATGAAACGCAAAAGCTGCACTAAGTCAGGAAGAAAGCGCATTTCTGCAGCAGAGCTTCCGTGCACATAGAAGCAGAGAAAATGATGGGTCCCAGGGGGCTCTCTGTACAATATGTATATGCAATAAACAGACAATAAGCTCACCCTCCTGACATACTTTCTTTTGTGCAGCATTTTGCTTGACTGCGCTCTCTGTTAACATTAGTACAGTTGAGGGTTTGATCTGGGGTTTAATGCTATCTGGATGCACAGTATGCATGTTATATTACAGGACCCGTCCTCGTGAGGAAGATCTGATTTCTACATCCTTTAAAGAAATCCACCTACGTCTCACAGTGTGTGTGTGTGTGTGTATGTGTTTGTGTCTATATTTTTTCATTCATCTCTATGCATTTTCTACCTTTGCCCACTCAAGTCAAGTTGAAGCATAGTCGAAGTACAGCTAAATCAGTGGGGAAAAAACCCAGATAAATATTCAAAACATTTGCACTTAAAATCTGATTTAAAAGTGTTTTGCCCATGGAAGGGTGAGTGGATGGATTGTTATGTGGGTATGTACATGAGGGTTACAGATATGCATGTTTGGTACAGTAACTGAAGTACTATGACTCTTCTTGTGTGTATGAAAGATAGAGACTATATTTATATGTGCTTACTGTGCTACACAGGCAGTAATTTACCTTTAATATAATTTGAAAATCCCAATCACGCTCATTAGATGAAAATCGTGGCATCTTACATTTACCTGCAGATAAGAAAAATGTGTGCCATGACATTAGATGGTGTTTTTTTTTTATTCATTCATTGCATGTTTAAGGTATGCATATTATACCTTATTAGATGTGCCAGAATATGGGTTGGGTAACAATATGAATTTTTACCTGAAAATATAAAAGGTATAATATATTGTAGTCATGCAGTGTTAGGAATATGCTGGGGGGAAATGCCCCTTATGTGCAGGTGTTTTATTTTTATTACTGTAATCCTCTTTCTCCTCCACCCTCAAATATAAGGCACCACCTAAAAGTAAAATTTATCTGATACCAAATTTACAAAATCTTCTCTTCTTGTTGTTCAGAAAATCTAACTGCACCTACTAAGATTGGGAAACCAGCAGAAAAAGGCAACATTTCTTTTCCATTAGGATTCTGCATGAAAGAAAAACAGAGTAATTTCTATGGAGCAAATTCCACCCCCCTCCCTCTTCCTTTTTCCTGGCAAGGTCATGATATGATGCAGATATTTGGAGATCAAATTATTTAGAAATATGACCGTGTCATCAAAATAAAACATGTTGAAATGCACAGCCAGCTCACAAACCAGATTGCATGTGAAAATTGGATAATACTTGGCTGGAGACCTGACAAGTCAGTGAAATTCTAAACTCCAGGGGATTGTTCCATTTTATTCGCCTGGAAATATAAATCTATCTCAACATGATATTTAAAGCTGTGCACTGTATGAACTCCCCAGTGACTGAATTTCTTCCCTGACTTTATGAGTCAGCCACCCACCATCTGCTTCTTGGCCACCAGGTGGCATCTTCCAGAAATGGACATCTGTCCATTGTCTCTCTTCTGAAGTCTCCATGGAAAGGTAAATATTGTTTTGTTTGCTTGTTTGTTTGCATGCATGCTTGCTTGCTTGCTTGCTTATTAAATTGTTGTCCTGTCTTTATTACTTTACAAGTAACTTAAGGTGGCAAATATATAATGATGCACGCAGATTCCTCCTTCCATCAGAGAATATAAACATCATCAATAAAATTGGTACTAGGGTTTTGTTCTAGACTAGAAATAACAATTGTTGAGTAGAGGAGGCAACAACTAGTAGGGAGAGTGGATTGAAGAAAGGAAGTAGGAGAGGGAGAGGAGAGGAGAAGGAAGATAGATAGGAGAGAGATGTAGAGAAGGGAGAGATGTAAGGTGGGGAAAGGAAGAGAGAAAGAAAGGGATAAGGGAAGTAGGAAAGGGGAGAAAGAAAGAGGAAGGGAAGTAGGAAAGGGTTGGAATGTTATTGCAAAATTAGAGGATATAGAAGATAAAAGAAAAAAAGAAAAAATATATAAGTATGAAATTTGATGGTGAAATGAATAAAGAAATTATGATGATAAAAAAAATATCCAGATGGCCATTATATGGCAGCGAAGAAATACAGAAAACTCCGATTTTTCACTGTCATCAAGACTGACACATTGGCACAACAAGCTCCTATATAAAAAACAGCCAGCAAACCCTATTCTTGCTTATACTGATGATACCTAGCTTGGTAATGAAATAGTTGCAAGAAAACAATTCAGCCCCAAGAACACAATTGTTTACTTCTTCAATTAAGTCATGAAGTCATGAATCGTATTACAGTAGATCCATTTGTAACATCTGCCAAATCATGCAGAAAACCTGAGTGTTGAACATTATCCTGAAGTGGCCATGTGTTTTCTTGGTGTGGAATCAAATGTAACACTCAAAAACCCATAATCAAGGCTTACTGCAGTAATTATTTATTTAACAGTACGCACAGAAGAAATTTCCTCTAGAAAATAAAGGGATGGACACCTACAGAGAAATGTATGCACTGATATTTATAGATATCAGGAAAGGGGAAGAAAATGATACACTCATATAGTAGGTACTAGATGACATAACCATAGATACTGTATTCATGATTAGCAAACTTCAAGTTATTTCTCTGTCTTTCTACTGTTACTCTCCTCAAGAAAGAATTATTGTTTTACTAAAAAGAAACATATCAGTTACATTGCCATGGAAATTTTGATACAAGCTACTGAGAACTGAGCACTTCAAGGTTGCCTCAATTACCACACATTCTTTCTTTGTTTCTATCTTGCTAACACTCTCCACTCCCCCAAGGACTTGTTTCCCTCACATTGGTTTTTTGTTCTATATGCGACTAATTCCCAACTTCAGCTGATATATCCACCAGGACTCTGTCTGGAGTAGGACAGTACAGTATTAATATTCTGCCCAGTGCTCTACTCACAAGTTGCCTGAAGGGTCCCGCCTGATACTTCAGGCTTCTTTGCAAGGAGCTGCACCTTCCTGGATCACATGTTGGTGATCTCATGGCTTCTCCTTGTCCAGAGAGCCTTCATTCATGGGGGGGAGGGAGGTTGACCCTGCATCATCCCCTCTGTTTCACAGAGGTGTGCTAATCTACCATGTTTCTACCTGGAAGTCAATAATCAGGGAGACCCACTGTAGAGTTGATGATAGCTCTGGCTTGCAGGAGAGTAGCTACAGTTATTGGCCGTCTCAGTAACAACACCTTAATTGGGATCTTTCATGCCTGGGGAAATATGATGAATACCAACTGTCCTGTTTTAAATGTCAGTTGAAATATTCACCCAGTACCACTGTATTATAATTGCTCCTGGAATGGACTTTTAGGCTCTCTTTTAACTAAATGCTATTTTAAACTGATGTTCTTTCATTGTTTTATATTTTGCGTTATGGGTGTTCATTTTTGTGGAAAACGGCTTTATCATTTTTGTACATTTTTCCCTATTGCTTTGGGAGGAAGAGCATCACCATCATGTCACTGTTGTGGGTTATAAACCAAGATTTGTGATCTAGTTGTTTGAAGCAGTTAACTGTGACTTATTCAATTAGTTGGTTAAACCATGGCAGCCCATGGAACAAATCAGGTCATTAAAGCTTAGCATAGGAAGCTTTCCTTATCTTTTTTCCATTTATTCCCGTGAAGGACGATGCTACTTCAGTTGTTTCTATCTGTCAAACACAACTAGCTTGGGTTTTAATATATTAATTTTCTGAGCCTTGTTGCAGCACACAACCTATATAATATTTGATGGAGGTTTCTCATCATCCATATATAAACATGTATATTCATGACAATGGACTCCAGAGGATGGTAGAGGACAGGAAGGCCTGGAGGAACGTTGTCCATGGGGTCGCGATGGGTCGGACACG
>JANHFT010005154.1:25311-48104 GCA_032467955.1 Pseudoxenodon macrops | reverse complement strand
GGCCACCTAATGAGAAGGAAGGACTCACTGGAGAAGAGCCTAATGCTGGGAAAGATTGAGGGCAAAAGAAGAAGGGATGACAGAGAATGAGGTGGCTGGATGGAGTCACCGAAGCAGTAGACATGAGCTTAAATAGACTCCAGGGGATGGTAGAGGACAGGAAGGCCTGGAGGAACATTGTCCATGGGGTTGCGATGGGTCAGACATGACTTCAAGACTAACAACAAAGTGATCTTAATAACTATTCTTTGATTACATTTATTTATTTAATTTTATTTATTTAGTCAAACATGTACAAGATAACAGATGTAAGTATAAACATGGACATAAACATAGGAAATAAGTACAAATAAATATTAAATCATCAGAAATTTTTGTTTTAGTGTAGTCTGAACTCTCAGATATGCTCCATTAAACTTCTGTTCCCTGAAAATTTAAGATTGAGGTATTTCATAACATTAAGGTATCAGGGCTCATATGTCTGTCTCAGCTACTTCCAAATCTTTCATGAACACCATTTCAAATCAACTTACAGTCAAGTTCAACCTCAGAATTATTTCAGATTTCAATAATGTATCTTTTTTCATCCAAGCATCTCCAAGACTTCCAAGAGGTTTCAACTTTTGAAAAAGTGCTTCCATCTTCATGGCCTCTAGACACTGTATTCTTTCCCATTTCCAAGCATGAGGGGTTTTCTCCAGTCCAAATGCCACTGCTGTTTTCAAAACTTCATGCTATCTTTCAAGGCATGCTATTTTTCTAATCCTCTTCAGGATGTGTTTAAATCCTAAGGAATATCCTCAGTTTATACACTCTTGGTACAGGTTTAGATGATTGCCTGGAAATACACTGAGTTCTTTTCATCACTAGAAAAGAATTTAGTTTTGACTCCCTATTGAGGCCCTTTGGTTGGAAAATAACTTGGCTAATGCGGTACACTCCCAGTCAATCTCTATAGCCAGATCACAACAAACATATGTGCCAGTTACTTCAACTACCAAAATCTACAAGTTGAAATTTAGTAAAATCAGAAAACACTTAACTAGCAAAATGGGATAAAAGATGGGCAAAAAATAGGGAGAGAGAAAGAGATGAACAACAAGCAATAATTTATATTATCTATATTTATATCAAAAGGCAAAGAACATCCTGGAGCTATAGGAAATAACACTGAAATATTACAGTTCAGTACAGCAAATTAGCATGAACAGTCCCCAAAGGAGTGCCCTTTGGTTATTCCAGCTTTAATCCTTTTGTACACGAAAGCAACAGGACAGAGATAGTGATTCTTCCTCTATTCTGCACCTTTGAAGAAACAATTTAGTGACTTGGGAATGGAATATTCTACCTCCCCATTGAACTCCTTGTACTCATCAGTTACTCCAAGGTGTCACTTTTATTTTTTCAGTAGCTGGTTGTTCTATTTTCTTTCTCATTGTGCAAAATACATACAATAAGAGAAAAGGGCAGGAGTTTAGGATACGTTGTCTAAAAGAAGTGCTGGCCAATTCCATGTGGAGTGTAGCAGTGAAGACCATGGTACAGTGGTGCAGACCATCTGTTGAACATCTCTGATATGTGGAAGTACCTTACACATCTATCTACATTGCCCCTTTGCTATAACAGACCAACCATTATTCGGGGAGGACAAAAACAGAATGTGTTGCTATGCATTCACCCTTCTCCCATCACACATGGGTGAATTTTCCTGCTGTGCTTTTTTTTTTTTTTTTGTCCTTCCCAAATGATGGTTGGTCTGTTATAGCAAAGGGGCAATGTACTCTTTCCCCTTCTCCACTGCCTCCTCAAGCACTCCTGATCATTTTGGCTGATGTATTTTATCCCATGACAACCAACGAAATAAAGTGCACCAGTTGCTTGGCTGGTTTGTAGCAACAGGTATAGAATTGCAACTGAGCCAACGGTCAACATGTCGTCTTACTTGTATCAGGAATGCCATCATAGCAAAAAGAGATAGTTCACCTAGTAGATATAGGATGATGATGATGATGGTGTTATCCATTCAGTTGTATTCTTGGTAGATACAAGGTTGCTGTTTGAAACTTGGCAGAATTTCTTTTAATTGTAGTTTTCCTTTCTCCAAACTAGCAACTTTTCCATTGGCTTTTCCTCCCTTTAAAGGCCCTCGTCTATTTTTGAAGTATGACTGGAAAAACAATGAAACTGTGTATCTCTTGAGAAATTTACAGTACCAAATCATATAAATCAGTGGTCCCCAACAGTCGCCACTCAGTGACCTGACTGGGGTGGGGAGGGTAATCGGCTGGCAGGGGAGAGGGGAACCAGGCTGCATGAGCAGCCGGCCAATGTGTGTGTACAGTTCAATTTATGGAAGTTGAGCTCCATGTGTGTGTGCATGCACACTGGCCTGCTGCTCACACAAGTCGAGCTGCGTGCACGTGTGTGCACATCAGCCTGCTGCTCACGTGGCCCAGTTCCAAATAGGCCACAGCCGGGTAGTGGGCTACAGCCCTGTGGGTTATATAAATTATTTTTCTTGTTAGGAAATCTGACACTTCATGACCTAACTCCTCTTTCCTTTTCTATTGTTTGACTATAATCACATTTCACATGTGCTAATAGTTAGCACATGGTCTCTGCAGGAGTGGGTCCTAATTTACTTTGCCGGCGGTTTGGTGCCTCCTGCGCTGCATGGGCGTGCCTCCCGCGCATGCGTACGCACCCCGTGCATGCACACATGCACAGTAGAAAAAAGCCCCGAAAAGTTTTTTTAAAAGAGGCTGAAATCAAGATGGTGACGCATGCGCAGTGCCGGAAATTCGGCTTCTGCACATGTGCAGAAGAAATAAAATCCGGGGAAAAAATTTTTTAATCCCCCCAAAAAAGGCCAAAAACAAGATGCCGACGCATGCGCAGTGCCGGAAACTCGGTTTCTGCGCATGCGCAGAAGAAAAAAATCCCCAAAAACACTTTTTTTTCCAAAAAACAATTCCCCAAAAAAGATGTCGGCGCCCACAGAACTGGCTCCGTGACGTCCCCAGCGGCCTACTACCTACTCGGTAGAACCGGTCCGAACCAGTAGGAACCCACCTCTGGGCATCGAATGATCAAACATGTTTTTGACATTCTACATCCCATGCAGAATGTCTACATGGGACATTCTGCATGGGATGGTACTCTCTTACTGTCCTGTGGTTCAAAAGACGGTGTCAGGAGTGTCCCCTAGGCAGCACAAATCACAATTTGGCAGTAACTCCAAACAGATAAGGAGGATAAGAAACAAGGAAGTTGTGTGGGGAGAAGCAATGTATGAAGGTTCGTGTTCTGAAAAAGAATTAATGCTGTAGGTGGAAAACATAGTGCATATATTAAAGAGGAAGAAAATAAGGAAAGGACAGCGCTTTAAAATCTTGTTGATGGTGGTTTGCTGCCATTTCCTATTAGCAAATTTCAATGCTTTTGAAGCCAGAACAAAACAGCCACTGGCCTAATGCAATTTTGGAAAATCTGATGCTATTGATTAGAAGGAAGTTCTGTTTCTCGTGTGTGTGTGTGTGTGTGTGTGTGTGTGTGTGTGTGTGTGTGTGTGTGTGTGTGTGAGCACATTCATGTTTTTTGTGGTCTGCTTTATATGAAATATTTTCCCTATTGGCCCAGGATATGTTTTTAAACTGAACATATCCTCATATTAAATTAATAATAGAAATCTAACTTATGAAAACGAGACCACAAATTAACAGGAACAATTTCATTTTAATGGCGGGGGGGGAGAAATCATTACCTGCCGTTTCCTTACTGGAAAGTACTGTACGCCATTTTGAGCAAATCCTCTGAGACTCAAGGGATACTTATAAAAACAAGAAGCATTTAGAATAATTTCATTACAGAGAACATTTCAGACAAGCCATTTTTCTTCTTGAGAGAGTTCAAGGTTGCTCCTTTGGATCATTTGTGTGCCTTTTATACACAAAAAATTAAGTCCCAGCAAAGGGAAAGCGCATTTATGCAAAAGCAATTCATCACCCACTCCTGTGCTCAGAATTCACTGAGGTAATTTAGATACTTTAATGGTGAGGTAGTTTAGAACTGGTATGCAAATAAGTGTTTTCTCCATAATATTACTTCCTCATCTTCTTTGTCAACTGGTACCAGTTTCCTAATTTGTTCAAAATGTTTCCTTTCATTTTTTTTTAACCCACAGAATAATTCTCTGTTAGGAAATGCCTACTATAAGAATGCTATGAATATTCTGTTGTACATATTTTCACTCGATGAAAGATTTCTTGTTACCCTAAGGACAATGAAAAAGTTAGCTTAAGATTGCTCCAAGCGCCATTCTAGTTTCCATAACGCTCAATATGTACCAATAATTTTTAAAAGCCTTTTAAATCCACTATTTGCCCTTAGCATTTTAAGTCGTGGCCTTGACCTTACTGATGTGGGGCATAAGTGACAGCTCTTCTGTAATTTACAATTGACATCATGGATTAAATTTGTTGTTTCTGCTAATGCAACAGAACAAGCTGAAGGAGATTGTGAGATGAGGCCTCCCCCTGAAATACGAGGCTTGTCAAGTATAAATTCACAAAAGATATTCAGACTGAGCACACAAGACACAAATAAATGGACGAAGAAGCCATTTTTGACAGACTGTGAGGGGCTAGAGACTTAAGCCTGAACACTGTAAATCCGCATGTCACAAAATGCTACTTCAGAGTGAAAGACATATCTATTCTTCAGGAATATAAATGGTGAGATGAAAACAAACTTCCAAGATTTGGCACATTTCAGGAAAGTATATCACTACTTGTTTATAGAACAAATCTGGTGAGGTCTTCAAGCCTTCCCCCCCCCCTTCCATTCAATATCAAAAGATTAATCAGTCAAGAATGACAGGATAGTAGGAGGCTTTGAGAAAACATCCCATTGGTGGTTTTGTTCTCACAGAGCAGCCAAAATATTAAAGTGAATACTCCTGTTCATGTCAAATGTAATCATACCATTCTGTGTTTGACATGACTCAAAATGGAGCAGTCTATCAACTGTCAACATAATAACCCTGAAGGTTCTGAATCATATGGTAGGATAATAAATAAATGTGTAAATGATTCCAATATCCATGGTGCACTAAATGGTATGGCCTCACACAGTTCATGACTGATGAACAGCTGCATAGGATGGATAATGGCAGATGAAATTATCTTCAAACTTGGGAGAAAGTTGTGGTCAATTCAAGGAAGTGACAGTCACCTTCTGGTCTGTTTCAACTTTCCTTCCTGTTTTCGCCATTGTCACAATCTCTCATTCCCTCTTTCCCCATGTTCTTGACCTTGGCAAACCTACCACTGAGTGAACATCTTCCAAAACCTGAAAGGTTTTCCCATTTAAGCTGCTTTTTGTGATGAGAAAATAGCCTTACTACAATGGTATATGGTTTGTCTATCCTGGTTTGCTTCTACGGGACTTTATTTTAAGTATGTGAAGATGACCTGACTTCGAATTTCCTACTATTTGAATACTCTTTTTAGCTCTCCAGTTTCTGGGAGTAATCCAATCTGGAAATTAAAGGTGAAAAGCCCTGCTCTCAATTTTGCATGGAATGGATGCATTCCCCCAACTGCCACTGTTTTTTTGCATGGATAGCCAAATGCAAAAATAATAATAATAACAGTAATAATATCACTAATTAAGTAGATACCTTAATTGGAGGTACCTACCTTCATTGGAATCTTAATGAGAATTATAAATCACCAGCAACAAAAACTTTGATGCCATTGCAATATTGAAAAAATGGTCAAAAAAAACCCCCCCAGAGAGATCTTCTACACTGATAAGCCTTTAGCTCATAATAAGCTAGAAACGACTGTAGTTATAAAGAAGCCAGCCAGCACTGACAATTGAAATTGCTGCAGCTGAAGAAAAGGGGGACAATGAGAAAGAATCAGAAAAAATAGGGAACGATAAAGACTATTCCCTATAGAGACTGAGTGAAAGTGAAAAAAAGAAAAAAAAACTTGTAAGGTGTCGGTAGTATTTGTCCACTTGGTGGTATACCAAAAGATCTGGAAAGTTGGACATGATAGGGATAGACAGAATAACAATTATATAAATAAGCTGCATTTCTTGGAACGGTGCATTCATTACAATAATATTCTAGATCTGTGCAAAGTAACTCATAGTCAAATCCAGATCCAGTCAGATCTACCTTACAGATTATCTATAAATAGCAGTAACAATAAGAACAATTAATGCCTACTTCTGATTTATATTTAACAATGGTTTTTCCAAGAAAAATGTGGCTTGAGACTGCTTTTTTTTCACCTGGCAATTTAAATGAAGGTATGATTTGACTGAACAGCATTTATTATTGTGTGCTGGCACTAGAGTTATCTTATGTCCAATATTGCCCTGACATGCCTGATAGTTTTAGACTGATCACTCTGTCCAACCATGAGTCTAAAAGAATGAAACATCATCCAGGACTGCTTGTTCTTTAAAAAGATGGAAAACTTTCTGCTCCTCTACCTTCTTCATACAGCTACTGTAGTCCTCGATTATCAACCATTTGTTTAGCGACCATTTGAAGTCACAATGTCATTGAAAAAGTTATTTATCACTGGTTTTCACACTTACGACTGTTGCAGCATCCTTATGATCATGTGATCAAAATTTGGGTGCTTGGCAACTAGCATTTACATTTACAACAGCTGGAATATCCCGGGATTATTTGTAACCTTTCTGACAAGCAAAGTCAATGGGGGGAAGCCAGATTTGCTTAACAACCACATGATCCACTTAACATATGTGGCAAAAAAAGGTTGTAACATGGGACACAATTCACTTAGCAACTGCTTTACTTAGCAACAGAAATTTTGGGCTCAATTGTGGTAATAAATTAAGGATTACTTGTATTTCCATGTTTGAGTCTTTTCCCACCACCCTTTTCTTCAGCCTCTGGGTTCAAATTCTTCTTCCCATGTATCTGTTCTTCGCTTATTTCCCTTTCTACTGATTTTGGTCCATCCCTCTCTTCGCCTGTCCACTTTCTTGCCATTCTCCCCATCACTTTTTTTGCTCCCCAAAATCCACCAGGAGGATCTAGCTTTCTTCATACCAGCATCCCCCCCTTTTCTCATGTTCCTTCCTGAGAGATAATTTAGTTATGTATAGGGGTGTGAGATGTGTAGGCGCAGGTGTGAGAAACCCACTTTCAAATGGGTTCAAATGCCATTTTAGCCTAAGAGGTCAAAAATCGGGAGTCTGGTAACACTTTGACTAAGACATTTTATTCAGAGATAAAAACTGTCATGGGGTGCAGTTGACTTCATCAAAGCTCCTGAAAGACTTTGGGCCAATGACTGAACATACTTCACAGGATTGTGGTTATGGAGGATGAAATAAAACAAGAACTCCCTGTAAGCTGCCTTTTGCTCTCAAAGAAAGATGTGGGAAATGAAAACGTAAATGAATAAAAACATTTGTTTTCATGCTGGGCTTTGTTCAGCACGTTATCTAGAGCAAAATCATCTCTGCAGAGAGCCCTCTTTTCAGAAAGCCAGTCAGCATGTGAAGGAGTTATAAACAAGCAACAGATCCATAAGAAAATATGTAGTTCCTTAAGAAGAAGGATCAGATGCGGCAATGCCTCCAAGAAAATGGTCTTGGCAGTTTAGTAGGCACTTAGCAGGACGAAGTGGCGCATTTCAGCATTTGCCATCTGAAGAAGTGCTTCACGTTGCCTAATTGTAGGAATAAATTTGGGCTAGCACGATAAAAGGACAGTCCTTCCACTTCCACCAAACATTACACAAAACTGGCAGAAGAGGCTAGGAATAGCTGCATAAAGGGGAGCAGGAGGTTTTGACTCCGTGGGAAAGTGATGCCCAGGATGAGTTAGCTGAGATATCAAGGAAGGTCATTTTTATTTTTGCAATCATATCTTGTTTTTTGTTTTTTGTTTTTATTTATAGTCATACATGAAGGGGAACTTCAATTAAACATCCCCTGTTTTGGAAGGGAGTCAGTGATTAAAGTATGCAAGAAAAAGGAAAACAAAATCTATCTTTCAAATGCCTCAGCCAAAGTGCTGAATTCAGACACATTTTAAGCTCTTCATTCAAAAATATAACAGGATTTAAGACAGAGAAATAGAAAATCCAATACCCCGATTTCTTCAGAGCGATGCAAATTTCTCACTGCGTATTTCAACCTTCTTTTGTATCTTATGATTATGGCATATATATATTTTGTATATAGAGAGAAGGAGAACAGACATTCTTTGTCACACAATTCAGCATGGCTTCCTTTGTATAGGATTTACGGCCATTTCAAGGATGATGTAGTACCTGGCTGCTTATTGACAAGATGCAATAAAGCATGACATCCAGGAATTCTGGAGGTGCAAGCTAGTATGTATGTGTGTGTCAGAGAGAGAGAGAGAGAGAGAGAGAGAGACAGAGACAGAGAGACAGAGAGACAGAGAGAGAGAATGGGAATGGGAATGAGAAACAGAGTGGGCACTGCATCCTACTGTAGAACATTTCTGATGTTAAAATCACAAAGAATATAACTATGGCTGTAAACTGAGAAAGGAAAGATTGCCCATTGAATACAATTCAATACCTTTGTTTACAGTGTAAATCAACCAAAATAATTATCCGCATGTATCTATGCATGTACGCGTGCACACACACACATTCACGACCCATCTACAGCCTTTTAGAGACAGTTTGAGATTTGGGGAATAAATTAAGGAAATGAAGATGCTCTGGTTATATAGCTCATATATCAAGAGTCAACAAGAGACTGAAGAGAAACGTGGTTGGCAGAAGCCTATCAAATGAATTAAATACAGGCAAGGTTTTATTTCAAATGAGACATCATAAATAACAAATAGGTTAGTAGGATATTTCACAGTTTAGAATCCTAACATAGGAAGCCTTCTGCTCAGAACCAGGATGTATTTCCAGATAAATCACAATAAAAAAATTGCATAGGAAAATATGTAAAAGAAGAAAGATAACAATTGTTATGGCCCTTCCATATCATTCCAGTCTTTATCTTTTTAAAAGGAGATCAAAGACAGTTAAGGATTGCCTCACAGCCATCTGATTTTGAAACTCACAGAGCAAAGAAGACAATTCTCTCCAACCTCATTCCAAACACAAATGTAAATTAAAAATAAATTCCTTCCATACTCTTCCACAGCCCTGTAGCCTAGTCACATGGGGGGGGTGGGGGGTGGAATCTAGTGGTTCCTATGAGAGGGAACTACAAAAGCTTCAAAACACTTTTCCCTTGAAAGACCAGAGTCTGGGAGTCAGAGGTGGGTTCCTACCGGTTCTATCCAGTTCTATAGAACTGCTAGTAATTCCACACTGATGTCACGGAGCCAGTTCCCTCTGTGTCTCCATGGGTGATGCCATCTTGGATTTTTATTGCTTCATGCGTGTGCTTCACGTGTGCACACGCAGTGCAAGCCTGAGAGAACAACCACCCCTGCGGGGAGTCAAGTAGTGATAGGAAGCAAAACATCCTGCAAATGGAAACAGGCATTGAAAAGGAAACAAACAAAAAAATAAACATCACAGTTTCAGATACTCCACTGAAAACTGTGTTCAGAAAGTTGCACTACAACTAAGGGAAAGCCCCAGCTTCTAGTTTATGATCGAGCTCACTGTGTGATTTCAGATGAGTCATCCTCAGCTTAGCCCTCTGTTAGGACTCTTGTAAAGCTGAATCTAAGGATATAGAAGTGGTGGTGGAGGTGGTACTAGAACCACAAAATCACAATGGAAAGCTGGTGTATGCATATAATAAAAAAATACATGTATTTTGACTAATAAAGCAAGTAACATAATTCTTGCATTGCCAGTATTATTTATTTAGTGTATAGTACATTAGCCAGAAGACTACGGTGCTAATATTGAGTACTTGTTTACCTACCTAAGACTGTTACTCTGTTCAGTTCACACTCATGCACTTTCCAAAGTGCACCACAGGAGGTGAACTAGCTCTGCATCCAGAATGACTAATGGCCTTCTCCAGCATCATCCAGGACTTTTTCTTCCACTGATGTCACCTCACGTTCGGGCGTCGCATTTGGGCAGGTCCGGCACCAGCTGGGTTTGTATTCAACACAAAGCGCCATTATTTCTCCCACTGAAATGGTACCTATTTATCTCTTTACATGTAGCATGCTTTCGAACTGTTGATTGGCAGAAGTCAAGGCAAGTGATGAGAGCTCACCCCATCCCGCTTTGCTAGGACTCGAACCTCACAAATATTTTCCAGCATCTTTAAGCCACTGAGCCACTGCACTTCTTGCATTGCCAGTTGAGCAGACATTAAATTTATTTATTTATTAGATTTATACAATGCCCATCTCACTGGCAAGTGACATGGAGGTGTGCTGGATAATTTAGTTCTGGTTTTAGAATTGTCCTTGCCCAGCTATCTAGCTTCCTCAAAAATGTAGGGGGGGGGGTGATTTCTCTGATCCCAACTTCATATTACAGGTGAAAGTCTCAGTAATGGCAACTCCAGCTGGAGTAGTGGTTGGAGAAATGATGTTGGGCTGATGACATATAGGGGATCTGAATGGGTGACAAAGTTGATAATGGAAAAATAACACATGACACAAAAGCATTCATGCCCCTTGATGTTGCAAAAATAGAAGATGCAGTCAGAACAAAAGTGTTTTACCTTTTAGGGACTTTTAAATGAAGAATTTAGTAAATATGGATAAGGTCAGGTGAAACATGGTCATTCCTTCCACAGGTTGACCCCATTTTGTCCTCTCTCAGTGGTTCCTAAGCAGTTGCTATTTCTTCAGACTGCAGCAGAAAAAGTGTGCATGAAAGAAGAATGGAGGAAAAGTAGCATGACTGAATGAATCTCTCCCTCAGCCCCGACTGAATCAGATTCATTTTTATTCAAACGTTCAGAAGAGAGCTAAAAATAAGGCAGGCTTAATAAATAAATAAATAAAGCTATATCTGTCCTTTCTTTCATATTTCCATAGAGGACTTGCAATGTGTGTCTGAAATGGATGACAATGATGATCAGGATGATGAGAATAGTAAGAACCACAAACATGACATTCTTAGTCAAAATAATAGGAGTGCAGCATTTACCATGAGCCTTAATTAGTTCTCCGTGGAAGTGGAAAGTATGACTCTTTCCATGCCGGCGTGATAAAGAGAAGTGCAAGAAAATACCGAGCACAACACTGCCTTTCCAGGGGCAGCCAAAGGTTATCATCATGAACACATCCAGTGCAAATACAGGAGAAGCAACTCCCCTCTTTAATTTACCTTTCTACACCACTGAATCCTGGGCTAGATGCTAGGCAGGGCTTGCACGGAGATTCATTCAGCAGACAAAAAGCACTTCCTATTATTAATGGATGGAGAAGGCCTCTATGTAATCAAAGGGCACAGCTGCAGTGATGTACAGCCAGTGACAAAGCGAGAGATCGCTCTTTCTCCTTGCTACAAGCTTCCTCACTAGAGCAAAAAAAAAGCCTTCCTGTGCTATATATCTGCAAGATAAATAGCCCTTGGTATGAATATACCTAGAGATTACAGGCTTGAAAAGCACTGTTATAATCCACCTCATACAATCATTCTCAAACTGACTTGGCTGCATTTTTCACCATTTGCTAGCAATTCTTGCTGTTTGTAAATAGAAGGAACTGCCGGAAACAGATTTAAACCCTGCAGAAACCAGTGCAGCTTCCCTCATTCCCACACTGAACCTCATGTCCCTGCAATTTATAATGTCAGCAAACCAAGAGGTCTCCTGTCCAGCTCTTCGGTGTCACAAGACAAAAACCAAAATGGATCTGCAGAAGGGATCTATGGAATGTAGAGGAAGTGTTGAGTCAGGTCTAAAAATAAGGATCCAGTTTCTTCCTTGAACATAGATATCTGAAACACAGGATCAGCATTTTAGCATCCCATTACCGGAATGTGTTAAAACAAATTGGCTTAGATTGGTACGATGGAATACTATTGATAGCTGTATTGGATTGAAGCAGCCTTGTCTGATTTTAAGCATTTACATTTAAATAAACTTAAGCTTCCAGGAAAGGAAAATGCCAAGGAACCCAAAACTGGCAGAAATACAATTTGTACTTTTTTTTTAATGCTGGACATAGGAGGGTCTGTGTGCAAAAGAATAAACAATAGGGAAAACATTTTTCATTATCATTATTAATGATCAGGATGTTAACTTACCTTTACATAGATACACATGCTCAGAGACTAGAAGTTACGCAACTCAGTGACCTCTGTGCGAACTTGTTTTGAAAAACAAATAACATTAAAGGAAGCATGCAGTTTATAAATGTGAATAACAATAAAAATCATGTAATTCTTATACACTTGTTAAGACTTGAGAAAAAATACTATCATTTTTTCAGTTCTGTTGATCCTTTTGCTAATAACAAACATTTCATTTATAAATATACTTATATAATTACAAGGTAAAATCTATATCATTTCCCATATTTGTGCAGTCATTGATGGTTTATTTATTTATTTGTTTGTTTGTTTGTTTGTTTGTTTACTGTATATCCCACCTTTATTACTTTTACAAATAAGGCTGTGAACATATTGAACACATATAATGAATCTAGACCACATTCTAGTTCAGAAATTCATGGAAATAAAGGAATATTTTAACGTCCATTCCAAAACAGGAGAGCAAATGATATGAGATGTTGGGTAGGTGCTGCAATGAGTTTCAGCATTATAAAGTTTTTGTGTAAAACTGAGGATACCAAGTCAAGAAATAGAAACACATTTACTTTAAATACTGTGGTCATTTATAATATAAAGCATTTGGTCAAACAATATATTAATATGTCATTCAAACAACTGTGTTCACTTTTGTGGCATTCCTTCAGTTCCTGAGGTTGGCAGAAATGTGTATTGGTATTAATTGGTGGGCAGGCAAGGTTTGCAAGAGGTGCTGTCCTAACATCTTCAATGTGGGACAGTTAATGATGATGATTTTATCCATTCAGTTCTGCCCAACTCTTAGTGATTCTATGGACCAGGCCTCTCCCTGTCTTCTGATTTTGCACTCATTCTTTGAACTGGTCTATGCTCTGGCTGGTATCAGTTTTGATGGTGTTCAGCCACCATGTTCTTTAATGGTCTTCTCACAAAGCTGCTTTTTCAAGAGGACTTTCTGGTTTTTCTTTGAAGACCTTTCACTTCTCATCCAAGAAGCTTCTTCAAGTTGCCTCTTGAAAAAGCACCTTTGGGAAAACTATTACCTGGATGACTGAGAATCTCCATAGACCTTTAATGGTCTCGTTTCCTTTTGCCACTAACCCTTCCAAGCATAATTGCTTTCTCTAGTCAATACCCCCACATGATGTGGCCAAATTAAGTGAAACACATTTTTGTGTTTTTTGCTGTGGGGCAGTTAAAGGGCAGTAATTAGTGGACTCCTCTGGCAGAATTTACAGGCTCACAACATCATCATTTCTTGTTAATGTGATTGTGTAGGGCTGTGTGAATCGGGACAAGGCCTGAGACGGAAGCCTCAGCCGGCTTTGACATTGCTTGAACGAATTGTAACCAGTATAGTGATATATACTGCACTGATAATTTTCTGAACCTATCGTAGGTCTTGTATTTTTCTGGAAGAATGTTGTACCAATGTCCAAAAACTGCTGCACTGACAGGTTGTTGGAGAGAAGGAGGAGTGTGGAGAGATTGGACACAAGTATAGCACTCTTCCAAAAACCACTAGACCCTTGTTGAAAAATTAGCTCATAGGTATGGCGAAAGGATTGCAAAAAAGAGCTTATGGGACACTTCACTCTTTACTCCTTGACTATGCCTGTCTCCTCTCACTTGGAGAGTTTGACAGAGTTCAAGTTCCATTTTACTCCAAAGCAGTAAATCCTGCAAGGGCATGGCAGCAAATGCAGGGCCAGAAAATGACACCAGAAGGGACAAAATGAAGCCGCTATGGAAAACAAACCTACTCATCAAGGGAGGAAGAAACATACTGATGCTGGTTATTTCTATGAATTTGTTTGCAATAGAAAGGGGGAGAAAACACTACATAGGGATGGAAGACGACGTGGTGATAGGAGAGGAAAATAACCCATAACTTCACTTGTCCCAGTGAATCAGGAGAGTATTGTGAAAGCAGCTCTGCTTTCACAAAAGATAAGCAAGTTAGAAATGTAAAGAATGAGCAGAAAAACTTGATTAAGTTATAGTTCCTTCGGGGGAAAAGAATGTGATCTTGCTTTTTCCCTGATACGCTTAATTTGGAGAAGAGGCAGCTGGGAGGCAATGTAGCAACTATCCTCAAACATTTGAATAGCTGTCCTATTAGATGATAAAGCAAAAATCATTTTCTGTGGTGCTGAGGGGGCAGGTTGTAGGTTCCAAATTATAGATTTCATGAATCACCTGGGTGTTTCATTCAAGAGCCCGTGAGCTCCCTTTCCAGCTAGATGATTCACAGATTTAACACACTGCCACTTCCCAAATATTATTTCTTTTGTGTGTAACTGCAAATGATTTTCAGTACTTTGGGGAATAAATAGTAACGTTTTGGCTGTGTATTCCATTATGTTCTGTCCACGGTGGTGGACTTGATATAGGTTTTTCCCCACTTGCAGTTTAAATTGGTGCTAGTAGGCCTTGGCAGCCCAGAAATTAAAACAGGCTTTTGTTATCACATCGTGTTCCAGTAAGTAATAATTCTTACTTAAAGTGACAGAATCCTGTCACAGCAACACAGCGTAAAATAATCCATATCACTTTGAAGAGTCTTTGGTGGGTGGGGAACAACAAGTCCTGGGATATGCTTCTGGCTATTTTCATGGACATTTCCAAGCCCCTTTCCTGGCTAGTATGCGCCAAATAGATCCTAGAATAGATCAATCCAGAGTTCTCACTCCAGATACAAATGACCAGGTTCAAGTTATTGTATTTTGGGCATGAGAACACCTAGCCCCCTGGAGAAATTTGTGAAGAAAGGCAGAAAGAAAGAGAAGATGACCAGCAGAATGGTAAAGGCAATCCATCATAACAGCAATGGGCATCTTTGGAAAACCTGAAGGACCAAATTACAGGCAGATCCTCCGGGAGAAAAATCTGTAGATGTTGCTGCTAAGAGTTGATGCCAACGTGATGGCAGATAGTCAATCAGTAGAGAATAGCAATTATAAAGGGGCGTTTCACTTGAATACGGTATGTGAACAAAATGTAATTATTTTAAAATAATTAATTCAAAATGACCAATTACCGAACATTTTCTTGTAATCTGTAATAATAATGCATGGAATAATGACAAAATTAAATCAGAGTACCCCAGTGATTTCTAGTGGTGTCCATTTTTCTAACATTGGGGTAACACCCTGTTTATCTAAGCTTGTTTTTCTGATCCAAGACACCACAAAACCTCTGTATATGTAACTTTATATATGGCAACAAACACAATATTTTGTTATTCATTAGCTCAGTAGAAAGTAGTAATGCAATTAATTCTTGGGACATTAACAGAGATGAGACTTCAAAGGACTCACATATCCATCCAATGGAACCAAGCAGTGGTGAAATCCAATTTTTTTTACTACTGGGTTTGTGGGCGTGGCTTGGTGGGCGTGGCTTGGTGGGCGTGGTAGGGGAAGGATACTGTAAAATCCCCATTCCCTCCCCACTCCTGGGGCCAGCCAGAGGTGGTATTTGCCAGTTCTCCAAACTATTCCAATTTCCCCCTAACGGTTCTCCACAACCTGTCAGAACCTGCTGGATTTCACCCCTGGAACCAAGCTTCCTTTAACATTGAATCAGAAGCCTGATAATTTCTTAGTGTTTTGAAGACGTGTGCCATGAATGTCATATGTATAATTGTTTTTTCTTTAACCTTGACCATGTCAGCAGTGAATAAACAATATATCTTGTTGTTAGCTTGACAAGCCAGACACCTTTTGCTCAACATCAATCTATCCAGGCAGGCAAATTTCTAGATAGTCTCACTAACCAACCCAATGGCCCTGATTAGTGTCTAATCAGGATAAATCTTCATCAGTTAAGAAATGATCAATGATATGTCCTCCAGATATTTACAACTACAACTCATAGAATATGTTGGCAGTGAGTATGCTGGAAGCAATAGTGAGAATTCAAAAATACCTGGACAGCAACTGTCCAAAACTAGTGCATTCGGTCATGTATGTTGGAAGTTTGAAGACATGTAAATTCAGTAGTGTCTATGATTACAGAGGTGTATGCAAATATTGTTTGAAAGACTGCAGAGTATTAAAAGTTAAAATCAGTGGTTTGCATTTCATAGTTTGGAAACCAATAATCAAGGCGCAGGAGAAAGTTTCCCTTTGCATTTACCCACATTTTGCTATTCCTTAAATAAATCGATGCCTTTTTAATTGCATGACAATAATAATCCTACTTTTGAATTCCCATGTATTGAAATCCCTAAATGCCTGTCTGATTAGGGATAGAGATCCCTATGTACTGTCAGCAGAAATGAATCTAACATAATAAAAAACCATTAGATATATATAAGATGGTTGAAAAATGAATATTCTTCTGCAAATACATTTATCACCCACCTTATGTCCCAAATTTAGGAGTAAATCACTCTCTCCTCCCCTCCCCCTTTGTGGAGAGGGAACAGAAAGTCAGCATGATGGGGGAAATTGAGAGGTGAATCCAATTCATATGGAGAGACTTTCTTCGGAACAATCATTCTGGCCCTTGCAATATAAAGTTGTTTGCACGGGCTACTCTTAGGCAATGATCTTGCCATGTAATATATTAGAAAATGTTCTATTGAAAAGCAGGTTCACTTTTCACCTATTTTGTTTTTCAATCAGGCAAGTCCATTAATTTCAAGGAAGTGAACCCTCCATGAAATTTAAGTAGTCGCAGATGGTAGGGACTGGTTTATGTACTTTCCTTTGAAGTGTCTTTGAGAGACAATTGAGAGTACATTGACTCCTTTCCTGCTTTGATTTTTTTTCCCTCGGTACAAGCTGGTGCATGGCACATACTTATGGGTGCTTGTTGCTTTCCTGAACACTGATAATCATCCTGTATGTATTACCCACTGGAAATATGAATTTAGACAGCATTCTATAGCTTAAATAGAGATATGCTCGATTGAAAGGTAAAACGCTCATTATCTATTTTTATCCATTTTTGTTCACTCTACAAAGATAACGGACCAAGATGTCCATTCTGTCCTTTGATATTTGATTGTTGACCTTGAACATTCATTGTATCAATAATCTCTACATGCAAGTAGTCCTCGTTTAGCTACCACAATTGGAACCAGCAACATAATTGTTAAGCGAAGTGGTTGCTAAATGGAACTGCATCCGCGCTTACAATCTTGCTTCAGTTTTCCTTTGCTTTACAAAGATGCAAAAGTGATAAATGTGAGGATTGGTCATAAAGTTATTTTTTTATTACCGTCGTATGTGTGAACAGTTGCTAAATGAGACAGTCACTAAAGAAGCATTGCTTGAGAGATTAAATCAGTGATGGAATTCAAAAAATGTTACTACTGGTTCTGTGGGTGTGGCTTGGTGGGAGTGGCGTGGTGTGGTGTGACTTGGGCATGGCAGGGGAAGGATACTGCAAAATCCCCATTCCCTCCCCACTCCTGGGGGAAGGATATTTCAAAATCTCCATTTCCACCCCACTCTGGGGCCAGCCAGAGATGGTATTTGCTGGTCCTCTGAACTACTCAAAATTTCTGCTACCGGTTCTCCAGAACCTGTCAGAACCTGCTGGATTTCACCCCTGCCTTAAATCCTACTAATCAGGAATCAAAGGGAATTTTCCTTTCTTTATGGAAGAATTGGGACTCTCACGAGGTATCCTATTGGAATCCAAGCCATGCTCTGCCTGTGATGCTGCATCCCTATCTTACAGATTCCTCACTATTGTCTTCAGATGTTATGGTAGAATCATTATTACTTGCTTTCTATTCTGGTATAACAATCAGACCCAAAACAAAATTTCAGTGATTTTAATGTTCACCGGAAAGTTTTTAGTAAAAATGATACAGCAACTTTAAGCCCAAACACAACCGCATGCAAATATGATAGCATTATTCCATACAAAAGCTTTCCTTGATCAGATAGAAATGTCCAGATTTTAGCAGCCAAAGAGTTTATACAACTTCCTAGAACTGGAAGTACCATGTGGTGTAATGTTTAAAAATAAATGACATCATTTTTTATTTATTTTTTAACTTCACAAATAAAGATGTCTAAAGCCAATGCTGCTCCAGGAGAACATTATCTTAAGCTTCGAGTACTTATCTAAAAGAAGTCAGAATCTAAAATGTAATGCATTTAATGGGATGTGAGGGATTATTTGCCTTAATAAACACAAGATTAGATTGGAATAAAGATGTTGATGGCACACTAAGGAACAGAATAATACGATGCTAATGCAAAGGTTTTACATCCAATCATGCATCTTTATTATTAATCTTGACTAAGTAAATATTTTTCACTGAGCACTTCATAAATCATCCAACAACAGTATATAACAAGGAAAAGTGAGGCCTGGGAAAAGGAAATGTGCAATCAAGAATTTTACCTGTTCTGCCAAAGAACGCTCCAACATGGAAAAGACTTCTGAAATACAACATATAAAATCTGCAATCTTACCTCGTTGCTTTACAAGTTTTTTCTTTCTACACTTTTTAAAGACACTTTCCTTCCAAGTTGGACAAGCAGTAGTGAACAGCAAAACAACAAAGATATTTGAAGTCACAAAAAAGACATTATTATTACAGCTATGGATCTCAGGAACCAATAATTTTAACAAAGCAAGATTAAGGTCTGATAGGAAGGTACTGGGAGATAACTATCAACTTAATGTTATACCTGTAAAAGCAGGTATAACTTCGTTAAGATGCTTGAGTATCAGTATGCCTGCTTGAGGTTTAAATATAATTTTGTAGAATTGCTACCATAGAACAGCAATGATCTAATACAAATTAAATAGGATGAATATGTCCAAGAAAATAAAAAGAAATGTCTAAAGTTGAAAATTGTAAGCGTAAAACTCAAAAACCTGAAGGGGAAAAAAAAGAAACAGGAGGGCACCTTTTTGAAATTCCTAATAAAATTGGAAGGTGAACCAAACCATAGAAGGTGCCAGAATATGACTAGGGAGCCAACATGTCTAAGGAGCTCCCACGAGGCTGTCCAGAATCAATTCAGTTCCCCAACCCTGCTTTAAAAGCACACTATCTCTGTAGTGATGAGATAACTCTTTAGATCAGGGCCTGAAATCTCTTGGATGGGAATGCCTGGCTCTCAGCTGCCTCTATGGCTTTAGCTCGGCTATGATTTGCACACATTGTTGTCTCTGTAGCATCTATATCAAGGAGAGAGGAGGACACATGCTGAAGAAAACCGCAGCGGTATGGCTAAAGGAAACCTTTCCGCACTCAGTACCTCAGATAAATATAATCTTTTGCCGTGCCAAGAGGGAATAATAAACAACCCTATAAATGAAGATATCCTCCCTTTGAAAGGCTTGAGGCTTTTACATCTGCTGAAGAAACACAACGATGGCTCTCACCTTATCTAAAAAAGGATGTGGGTGGGTGTTATATATACCCCAACTGAGATAGAGAGCTGGTTTTCAAAGAGGAAGATAGAATTCAGCCAAATATTATTTCTTCCCATTTTCCAGGATCATCTTCAACAAGGGGGTGAAGGTGGGGGAAAAGAACATTGTGCATTATGGGATGACGTGAAGTATAAAAATACAAATGTGTAATAATGGCCTTGCTGCTTTGTTGCTCTGTAACTACACAATACTTCAGAGAAAGGCTGTTTATCTCATTACACCTCCTGATGCAGAGTAGAGATTGTTCCTTGTACCTTTTAATATGCAGGGTTTGTTACCGGAGCAGTTCAATTCATATTTCCACAGCTTTGATGGTAAGTGAACAGCAGTCACAATATTAATCAGCAGTACCCTGTCAGTGAACTCTGAGGCTAATATGATGTAGTTATGATTTTACCATCAATCAGACCTGAACAGGATCTGGAAAATCCTTGTACCGCAGCCTCCCTCAAAAAATCTAATTGTGCAAAAAGCTTCATCTGTTTCCAACATTTCTATTTCGTCTGTCAGAGGGCTTTTTAGTCTGCAACATAGCCTTTTATTGTTAGTCTTATTGCATTAGTTTATTAGAGAACACTAGGGGGGTAGAAAACCAACATTTCCAAGTTCCCCAGCATTTGCTTACAACAGGGAGCCTATTCAACATTTATTCATTATTTCAAATATAGATAATCCTTATCGAAACACAGGACTGTGCATAAGCTTTTAAACTATCACTTGCAGCCACATCAGCAATGGCTAGCCAACCCTGTTTTGCTATATTTCATTATTGAACAATATCATCATCAACAACAACAAGACATCTTGGAGAAGTAACAAACTGACAGTGTAGGAACTGTGGGTGGGAACTGTGGGTTCTTCCACACTAATGAAATGCTTGCAAGGATTGAAGTGGCAGAAATATAGAATATATTCATGAACTGCCATAATATAAATACCACTATGAGGAGAAATAATATATCGTAACAAGCTTTTCTGCACTGAAATTGTAATCACATTCCTCCCATATATAATTATTTAATGCAATACAAGGAACCCCAGGAAGGAACACTACAGTTACAATTGTGTAAGTGTTTTTAAAATTATTATTAAAAAGAAAATAGAAAAGCATCAGCAGAGCCATAAATATTTGTATTGCTTTTTTTTCATTTATTCTAGTACAAATAGTACTAGAAATATTGATAAGTCTAGAAAAGAAGCATAGAATTATATAAACTAAAGTAAATTAAACATGTTTTGTGCAGTGGTGGTATTCAAAAAAAATTACTACCGGTTCTGTGGATGTGGGTTGGTGGGGTTGGTGTGGCTTAGTGGGCGTGGCAGGGGAAGGTTACTGCAAAATCCCCATTTCCTCTCGATCAGCTGGGACTCAGGAGGCAGGGAATAGATGGGGGCGGGGCCAGTCATAGGTGGTATTTACCGGTTCTTCGAACTACTCAACATTTCCGCTACTGGTTCTCCAGAACTGGTCAGAACCTGCTGAATACCACCTCTGGTTTTGTGGCAGAAATAGATGTTGTTTTTGAAGCTCTAATGGCTTATATAGAATTGAATGCAACATTATGATTTTAACTTGCATTTTGGAATGTAGAGCTGAACTTTTATATATGTCTATCCCTCTGAATGATGAACAAGAGACAAGTATCATAGGACTGCAGTAAACATCTTAAATAGGTTGTTGTAAAGCTTTCATTATGACTCTCCTGAAAGGTACCTGTTACGTTAGTCTATCACTATAATAAAGATTTGAATGAAGAGACCTGCTTTTGCATCTATAGTAATCTGATCTCTGTGTTTCTTACACATTAGATTGTGGCATCTTAAATATATAGAGGAAGAATTCATGCAAAGTTTTTCTTATTACAGATGCCCATTTCAATACATGGATTCTCCCTTGTGGTTTTAAGATGAATGACATTAGAATAAATAGGAAAATCCAGTCTGCTAAATGATCACTTCCAGTTCCATTATAAAGACTTAGCACCAACTATTAGTATCGCAAATGATACACTGGCATAGTTGGCTCCTTAGATGGCTTAGGTTAATTATCCTCAATTGATCCAGGAGGTTAATTATCCTCCAATCAATCAACTATCTCCCTCTGTCTCTTTGCCTCATTCCATAACCGACATGACTATGTAATATTTGATAGCAACAGTAGTTGCCATACCAACAGCAGTAACCCATTCTGATGCAGTACTGCAGCATCCCAAGTTTATTCTACTCCCTGTTACTTTGCAGGAAGGAGAAAAACAAAAATGAAGAGAAAATGTTTTAAAAGTTATGAAGAAAGAAAGAATGATTGAAAACTTTTAAGCAGCAGTTCAGCCATTCAACATCATAATTTAGACCAGGGCTACTCCAAGCTTGGCAACTTTAAGACTTGTGGACAACAAAACTGGTCGAGGAATTCTAGGAGTTGAAGTCCACAAGTCTTAAAGTTGCCAAGGTTGGAGACCCCTGATTTAGATCATCTTTCTTCAACATATTCCATTTAGAATATTGGGCTTCAACTCCTATACATCCTAAACAGCATGCTTATCCTATACAGTTTGGAGACTAATTATACAGGAGTAAAATTATAACATATCTAGAGGTGCCAGGTTGGAAAAGGTTGATTAAATGTTCTGATCAAATGCTTATCCGTGGTTAAGGAAAATGATCCATGATGAAACACATGAGGCAACATTCTGGGTTAAGGAAAATATTGAGTTTGATTCTCTTTTGCCATTTTCATTTTCTCAACCATTCTTCCTTCTTTTTTTCCCTTTTCATTAGTACTGTGTAAGTGGCATTGCAGAAGGCCATTGTTATTCTGAGGAGTTCAGTGATGTAGTTTGATTGCTCCTTCATAGTAAGAAAAGTCACTTGACCACTACCCTGACACTTGACAAAATAGGCCTCTTTATTTGTTACCTCTTTTTTCTCCTGCATTGTCCTACCCTTCTATAGTTGCAAAACCCAGGTGATTTCCAGTCACAACTCTAGATAATATTAATTATGAAAGGAATGGCTATGAGAAAATGTTTTTTGTAGGAACTGTCTTATTCCAGGTTCAAATACTAGTCATCCTATACTAGTCATGGCATTGGACCGGGCTATTTACGAGACCGCCTTCTGCCGCCAATAGCCTCCCACCGACCAGTGCGCTCACAT
>JANHFT010005154.1:0-19118 GCA_032467955.1 Pseudoxenodon macrops | reverse complement strand
CTGAAGAAGCTTCTTGGATGAGAAGTGAAACGTCTTTAAAGAAAAACCAGAAAGTCCAGTTGCCTCTTGAAAAACCACCTTTGGGACAACCATGATCTGGATGACTGAGAATCTCCATAGATGTTTGTTCATTAACACTATGACAGAATGAGGATTAAACTTCGGATCTACCAGTCTTAGTCTAACGATTAAATCTACAATTTTGTAAGGTAGCTAGCTATCATCGTGCTGTAATTCTACATTAATAGGATGTAGGGAGCAGGACGGGGAGGCAACGTCTTGTTTTATGGTACCTGAACAAGAATTTGAACTGAGAACATCTTCAATTACTGAGCATCCTTTTAAAATACCATATTCTACTAGTCTGTGTTTATCCATGAGAATATTTATTAGCGAGCCCTTTTATTGCCATGTCCATTTCCCTGAAGAAGGAATTTTGCAATTAGTAGCAGCAAGGAAAGATTTGTCTGAAAGGATAATTTAGAATGCATTCATCACAGATATATCGCTAATAATGACAGGGACAATGGCTAATGGAATGAAACCCTCCTGGTACTGACTAACATTCTCATATAAAATATCTTTAACATAGCTGAAAGAAATGTAGCTGTGCTAGACAACAGCTTATGCATATTTTTCTCCATTATTTGCCTTGCTTGCCTCATTACAGGGTGAACTCAGGAATCAAATTACTCACTGTAAACATGTGCCCTACAAAGCAAATCTGAAAACTGCTGAATCCTGCTGAAATGGGTCTGACATATGTAGGACATACATTTTAAATTATAGATATCAGTGGAAAAAGAACTCTTGCCTATGTCTATTACCCATAGATTGCAACCCTGACTTCCCTAATGACATAGAAGTGTTCCTTTTATATTAAAAAATACAATTATTTTCATTTACTTTCCCTAGCATATCAAAATACTCAAAATAAACATTAAAATGCAAATGATCTATACATTTAAAGCAAAGACCTAGGATAGATATCCCCCTAAGAAATCTAAACAAATTAATCCTAATTATGATTCCTTGAGCAGAAAAACAGCTTCTGTACTGCTATAAAAATGCAGGATTAACCCTAAATGTATTTATTTATATATATAGGTGCCCATCTCAGTCACTGACACTAGAAAGCTACCAATTAAAATTTGGTTGAATTTTGTGTCAAGGATGATTATAGAGCACGGGTGTCAAACTTGTGGTGTCACATTGCCGTATCACAATGTTTTTCTCCTTTGCGGAGCTGGGGTGGGCGTGGCCTGTGCATGACGCATCCCGCCCCGGGCTGCCAGTTTGATACCCCTGTTATAGAGTGTCCAGGAATTTATTGTAATATTATTTTTTCCAGGATTTTGTCAGATTTCCTGACAATTCAGGGAGATTCATATCCACTCAAAAGATATAGATGGCCTGATACTCGACCTGATTCCTAGTGATTTCGTGAAACAACCATGCAGTTTGTTTTGTATCAATCCAGACATGTTTTACTTTTTGTTTTGTTCATGGATGATATCCAGCCTTCAGCCATTTTACTCAACAGGGGTTCCAGCGGGGATTGTGCTTCAGCTTCAAGCAATACATGAAGCTCAGGCTGGAAACAGGATAACAGACACTGTTTCAGTTTCAGGTCATTTTGGAAACTAGCTTGAGGTGAAATCAGGTCAGCATTCGCCAGATTGACTGTCCCTGTCTCTACTGAAGAATATTTTGTCCAGTTTCTGTAACAATGGCAACCCATTAAGCATGATACCAAGGTACTTCAGGTTAGGCAGAAGCATAGTCTACCAACACAGTCACAAGATCAGGGAAATCAAGGGGGTTCCAATGTGGCATCAGATCATTAACATAGAGAGAAGAAGCGGCTGAAACAACCACTATCCCTAACCAACACTTCTCTTTCCCTTCTTGCCTTTTCAAAGTCCCAAATCCTGTCCCTGCAGCTGAGTCAATTAGAAAGCACTGCAGATCAGGGAACGTATTCATCTGTCATTCAGGGACGGTTGCATGGGCTTTCCATTTATATTTCTGCAAATGTAATGAACTGGCTTAGGGAAGCACTCAAATAGCAAAGCACAGTACAGGAAGTCAATCCAATCAGCGCACACACCTATGCATAATGCGCAGTTAGGATTTGGGAGGTGTGCGCATCAGCCCGTCTGCAGACAACCTAAGCTTACTCATCAACCCCTTCGCAGCATTAGATGTGCGGGAGTGGTTATGAGCAGTTGTGGCCAAATCTAAGTCTGACTTTAGACTTGCCCTTGCCCTGCCTGCTCCAGCCTTTGCTGATCTATTTGGAAGGCGTGGCCCTCTCTAGGACTGGGTTTTTTGGCTTGGAATCGGGGCCTCAGCGGATGCATTCATGGGAAGGGAAGGGCTCTGCTTTATGTAATTAGGCCTAGGTCTGTACCTTCAGGCATCTCCTCCTCTGAGGAGAAGGCACAAGCTGACTATGACTAGTTTACAGCCTTGCCTGATAAGCTCTCGGAATGCCTGTGGAGAGGAGACTGAGGCTGGTATTATTCTCAAATAACACCTGACAGTCCCTATGGGTCAGGGGTGGCTTTAAATTGGGCCTTATTTCCTGGAGCTGCTGGGAGAGTGTTCCATGTGTTGCTGCCTACGTCATGCAAAAATACAGAGTTATTACATAGAGACCTTGCATTAGTAAAAACAACCTGAAATCAAGGTTCCAGTAAAATCCAGTATTCACAACCCTGGGAAGAGGAGAATGCCTAACCTCTTTCCCTTGTACAGGCCAGCCCAATATCTCCCATCATATTTTCTTTCACCAATCGTTGTGGTGATCCCAGATCAGCCTTCATCTCCCCCTGCCTACCAACTCATGCTTCCTGGAGCATCCTGGGACAATGGCCTCTGACTTCCTCACACTCCTGCCCAATTCTGGGGCATACAGTCCAGCTTTCTAGATTTTGGCCACCCCTGCTATATCTACTACATCAATCTCCAAGGCTCCTTCTCCCAAATTATTCCAAAGAACCCACAGTTCTATTTCCAGATAGGCCTTTCTTCCACTTATGGTTCAAAATGCCCCCCCCTATTGTTCATGGGGGTCTTTTTCTTCTTTCCCTCCCTAATTTTCAAAAGGTTAAACAACCATCCACTCTACTTAGGGACTAAATGTTATGTCACTGGTCACCCAACCCAAACACCAGCAAATTATAAAAGAACATAGGCGATCCACCCATCTCAACCTACCAATCTCCTTGCAATGACAGCAATGTAGGAGTGGCAAAACTATGGCTTTCAAGCCCGCATTATATTGCATAGGCTGTCCTCTAGCCTTCTCTTCATCCAGGGTCCCATCACAAAAAGGGACAGCGGCTTTCTCAATAGTGGTGATGGCCTTCAGTCTTCTACCACCCTCTGGCCTATAAGATAAAGAAGAAATGCTACTATTGCTTCTGTTATACTTTATAACCAGCAGATGAAACTCTGTCAAACAATTGGCTTCTGCCAACTCTTTAAATGCTATGCAAGCAAGTGGATGAAGGGAAGAAAACATGGACATTTTGCATTGGGTGGTAGAATAAACCTGAAGTCTATCATCTTTACCCTATTCCTTTGACCCTTTCACCTCAAAAACTGAGGGGAAATGAAGTTACACAATGGCAAACATGTGGTGGCAGGTGCAAACCCACACCCTATCTCATAAAGGATATTTCTGGCTTGTGGAGGAAATGGTTTTCGAAGAGGAATTTTAGACAAGACAGATGACTCCAGCAACTGAGAGAAGTCTGTTGAAGGCATGTGGTTACAGGAGAGTCCCACCACTTGGAACAAAGCCAAAGAGCACACATCATATTCTGGGACAGCAAACAGCTCAGGAGCTACCAGGAAATGGCCTCGGTGATTTAATTGTACTTTTCAGCATCCTTAACATTAGGTGACTTGGGAAGGAGAACAGGAAGAGAATCATACATTGTTCGCAATATGTAAGCAATGTTTTCATTTTCATTTTTGTTTTTTACTTTGGCATTTATTAACATTTCCAGTGAAGGCTTAACTTCCCCTTGGGTTTTTTTTGTAATCACACACTGATCTCATGGCTATAGTAATTAAACTTAAAACATGACAGAACCTGGAGACAGAAGAAGAGAAGAGAAGGAACTGGAGACGATAACAAAATAGAGACCTGAAAATAGAAATAGAACAACTGTGGCAAAAGCAAATAAAGGTAGTACCAATAGTAATAGGAGCCTTGGGTGCAAGCCAAAAACAACTGGAGCACCACTTGAACACCATCTGCATTGACAAATTCCCCATCAGTCAATTGCAAAAGGTGGTTTTACTCAGAACAGTTTTTCATCCTGCAACGATTTCTTGTTAACATTATTAAACATCCACATATGCCTATCCCAGGTCCTTGGGAAGGACTCAATAGATAGACAAAAATGCCAAATTCAGTCTGAACATCTGTCTGACTGTGTGATGAACCATAATATAATAACAGGTGCCTTGATGGAATCCCAAAATAAGTGGAGTACCACTTGAACATTTGACAAATTCACCATCAGTCAATTACAAATCCTGCAACAACATTTATAACACCATAAAATATCCACATCTGTCTATCTCAGGTTCCATGTCAAACTCTAGATCACATTGTGAGCAGCTGTAAGCTGAGGGCATACACAGCCTAAATATTGGTGTTTGAACAAAGACTTTTTTAACATTTATTTATTTAACATTTATATTTTATTGTGTTCCACTAATCTAGATGAAATGTTAATTCATAGTGCTAGCCCATGTATGATATGCCATACGCTAAATAAATATCCCAGGTTCATGGGAATGACTTGATAGGCAGACAAAAATGCCAAATCCGATTTGAACATCTGGCTGACTGTACGACAAACAATAATAATAATAAAATTAAAATTGTGCGCCACCAAACTTTCAACATCTGTTGCTGTAGCAGAATGACAAAAGTCATTTTCTTGCATTCATTCTTAATCTTTTGAGAAGTTCCATTTCACTAATGATTGCCAGAGCTCCATAAATCTTTTTATAGTCATAATATGCTTCAGTTCACTAAGTGACTTTGGGCCAGTCATTCTATCTTAGTCCAAACTATCTCACAGAATTATTGGAGGGTTAAAAATAGGAGGAAGGAACACCATGTATGGATTCCTGAACAAAAGATGACTTGTATACTAATATTTATTTATTTATTTTGTCAAGGATATAGATGATTACACACAAAGTATAAACATGATTGTGAATACATAAAATGTATAAGCTTGGTAATCAGTACATGAGATGGTTACGAATACATGGGGACATTAGGACAGGGACTGTAGGCACGCTGGTGCGCTTATGTATGCCCCTTACAGACCTCTTAGGAATGGGGTGAGGTCAACAGTAGACAGCCTAAGGTTAAAGTTTTGGGGGGTTAAGGAAGAAACGACAGAGTCGGGTAATGTATTTCAGGCATTGACCACTCTGTTGCTGAAGTCGTATTTTTTGCAATCAAGTTTGGAGCGGTTTACATTACGTTTGTACCTATTGTGTAATGTGTTGTCGCGGTTGAAGCTAAAGTAGTCATTGACAGGTAGGATGTTGTAGCAGATAATTTTGTGTGCTACACTTAGGTCAGATTGAAGGTGGTGTCGTTCTAAATTTTCTAGGCCCAAAATTTCAAGTCTGGTGGCATAAGGTATTCTGTTGCAAACACAGGAGTGGAGGACTCTTCTCGTGAAATATCTTGGGACATTCTCAATTGTATTAGTGACCGATATGTAGTGCAGGTTCCAGACAGATGAGCTGTATTCGAGAATTGGTCTACCAAGTGTCTTATATGTTCTGGTTAAAAGTACAATATTACCAGAGAAGAAACTACCAGAGAAGAGACTATGCAAGATTAGGTTAACCACTCTTAATGCCTTTTTGACAATGCAGTAGGCTCTGGCATTTAGATCATTAGAGATGAGTACTCCAAGGTCTTTAACTGAGTAAGGATCATCAACAAGGTCATGATCATCTAGTTTGTATTTTGTGTTCTGATTATTTTTGCCAATGTGTAAGACTGAGCATTTGTTGATTGAGATTTGCAGTTGCTACTTGTTTGACCATTCTGATACATAGTCAAGGTATTTTTGAAGGGTAGCAGCATTGTCGGTGATGCTGAATAGTTTTACATCATCAGTGAAGAGGACACAGTTGCTTTTAATAAGATTGCAAAGGTCATTTATGTAAAGTATAAAGAGAGTTGCCGTAAAACGCTGCCTTGGGGAACACCACTGTTAATAGGTACAGGATTTGATAGACCGATTGGAATAGAATGATTGGAAAAGCACTTTGGGCTGAATGAAGTTAGCTGTTTCAGTGATTTGGACTGATAGTATTTGAATTATTGTGACTATTCGACTCTGTGTTCTATGTGTCTCCTTATCCCTGTATCCTACTGGTGTTATATGGATATATGTGTGCACAAAACAGTGTGGAAGAATAGGAAGCAAAGGGTAAAAAACTATAACATCCTGATATGTCCTATGTAGCCTTATTCTGATATGTGAAAATATATATCAAAGAATTGCCCTATAAAGCTTGTTATAAATCCCACCCTCATGAGTTCCTGGGAATGAAGTGGCATAAATTGAAGCCTAGAGTAGTTGACCTCTAAGGTAATTTCTAACTCTATGATGCTAGGAAATAAATAAATAATTAATTAATTAATAAACAATTAAATAAATAAATAAATAAATAAATAAACAAACAAACAAACAAATATTACATTTGCTACTCTAATAAATATATGAACATGTAAGAATAGCCGTTTGTTCCCTTTAAATAAATGTGAAATGTTTTGCTCATGCATTACCATGGTGACTGTAGCTTTTCCTTCAGTAAAAACAATATTTGTGTTAAATGGCACTTTGTTACTTCCCACCATTCATGTTACCAAAGGGAGGAATACAGTAGTTACTGATATTGATCAGGATATGCCAGGGGTGGGTTCTAAATTACCTTGCCGCCAATTCGCTGCCTCCCGCGCAGCATGGTAGCATGCGCAGTAGCAAAAAAAACCAAATTAAAAAAAAGGCTGAAAACAAGATGGCAACGCATGCGCAATGCCGGAAACTTGGCTTCTGCGCATGTGCAGAAGAAAAAAAAGCCAAAAAAATTATTAAAAAAAAACTTTTTCAAAAACAAAAATTCAAAAAAAGATGCCGGCGCCCACGGAGCAGAACTGGCTCCGTGATGTCACCAGCGGCCAACTACCTACTTGGTAGAACTGGTCCGAACCGGTAGGAACCCACCTCTGGGATATGCAAGATTGCAGTTATTCAGGAGTTCTTGCATTCTTGTGAATATGCCTAATTAGTTCCAATCCTGTTCTGCCAATTGAAGTCTAACACTAGGTAGTAGCATGTTGATCAAAGCCATAGATCTGGAGCATCTTCAAGGTTAAACTCTGCTAACTGAATCTATAAAATTGTCATGATCTCAGATAAAAGCCTTCTCTTCCCTCTTTCTCCCTCCTCTCAAAATTTTTCTCTTTCTCCCATCATGAACACCAGATTTGTAGATCCTCTGGCTGAAATCTCCAAAAGATTAGTTCGTTTTTGGCTGCTCTTAATTTTTCCCCCAAGGACTCCCTGTTCATTTTGTACGGAATGTATCTATTTCCTTCATAGAAGATGTCTCAGACAGACTTCTATTTACTCCATGTAGAACAAGGAACAGTACAATAACTCATAGCTTTATCTTGCCTGGAATATCTTTTTCTATGAAGAAAGAAAAACTGTGTATGTAAAAAAGTGACAAATCTGCACTTCCCGTTATCATTGGGCATATGTTACAATAATGAGTGCACCTTTTAATGCATTTAAAAAAAAATAGTGAACCAATGCAAGAATAGCCTGAAAGAAAAGCAATGCTGAAGAAATGGAAAAAGAAATAAAACAGAAATTAATAGTTTTGCTTATCTCTTTCATCAGCTTGTCTTTATATATTATTCCATATTTATAATTTTACAGTTGTTTATATGAAACATGATTTACTCTTTGAACATCCATTGACTTACCCTGGATAGATCTGACTGGAATTTTTCAAAGTTCTTTTTTATTCAACCAATCTAATGCCGTTAGATCTCATCAGCAAACTTAGCTTGTTTCTTTGAGATTGTTTATTGACAGGTAAAATAAAGTAAAATTAATGGGATTTTCCGATCCTCAGAATGAGACTGAAGTTTTGTAAAATATTGCGGCACAAGAACAGATGGACATCTAAAATACATACACATCCAGTTTCAAGATTATGTAACCCTAACTCTCTTTTCTGTGTAACAAACCTGGCTAACAAGACCATGTGAGACTGTAGCTCAATGATGGCAAACCTATGGCATGTGTGTCACAGGTGGCACACAGAGCCATTTCTTTGGGCACACGGGGCATTGCCCTGTCAGCTCCAGTGCACATGTGCGTGCTGGCCAGCTGATTTTTGGCCGTTTTTCACCCTCTGGAGGCTTCAGGAGCTTTCAGGGAAGTCTCCAGAGGATGAAAAATTCGGATGTTCAGGAATGGACTTCCAGTTTTCCCATAGGGCTGTTTTTCATCTTCCGAAAGCTTCAGGTGGGGCTGGAACACTCCACCCACACACACACACATACTGCACTGCACATACATGCATCTCCCTGCATGCCCCCCCTCGTAGGGCCATTTTTTGCTCTCCGGAGGCTTCCCTGAAGGCTCCGGAGGGGAGGATGGGGGGCACATGTGGACGGTTGTGTGCATGCACAGTGCAGTGTGCATGGAGGGTGTTGGTACATGCACGCACGCTAGCGTACACACGCTGCCATTTTTTGCACACAAGAAGAAAATGTTCACCATCACTACTCTAGCTTCTTGTATATTATTAAGGGGATTGACATAAAGTCTTTAGGGAGTTCCACATTTCTAAATAGGCAATCCTGATTCATTTTCTTTTTGCCGCATGAAAACAAAACAAACCCAACCCTGTAAAGCTAGTTGAGAAAAAGGAGCAATACATAAATGTATTGAATGTGAAGAATTGACTCCCTGTGGGATTTTCAAGAAGGTGCCCCTTCAGATATTGATGGAATTTACTTTAGACAAGCCTCTTACAAAACCTTCCACCAGCAGGATGCACAAATGGGCATTCTTCCTCTCTTCTGGAGCATCTAATACCCCAAAGATCAACAGTTCCACATTCATGATTTTAGGAATTTTCTGCACAACATCTTTTTCACAAACAATGAAACAAGAAAGGAAACAAAGAGATTAAAATTGCACGTAGCTCTTAAAAGCCTTTAGTGTAATCTCTAGACCTCATCATTATTACAGTTTTAATATGACATAAAGGGAAATGTATTAACTGCAATTAAGATGTTCAATCAAATTTCATTTTTGTCTTGAGCCTATTTTTGAATCTGGCCCCTAGTATGCCACCAAAATGTCAAGGGCAGCCTAGGGCCGGAAAGTAGAGTGGTAATGTTTTGTTCTCTACACAGGAGAGATGAATAGATTTTTTAGTCGCCAGCTGACAAATTTTCATAGGGATCCTGCAAACTGCTGATAAGTATAAATGGCGTTAGCATTACATAGTAATGAAACTGCTTTAGGTCTCCAAGATAACAGACATCAAGTTCAAAATATTTCAGGAGAGACACCCACAAGAAGTTACTTTTCATTCAGTGGAGGGGTGGGATAGCCTAGAGAATAATTTATCAGCTCATTAAACAAAGCTGTATGCATGCAATGTGCACCATTAAGGCAATTCACTTTACAATTAGCCATGTTACAATAAGGCTTTTTTGTTGTAATGTTTCCCCATGGATTTATGTGTCTTCTCTTAACTCTGCTTCTGATGCTTTCATACAAATGGGAATATATACTAGTAAGATATATTCAAAGATATCCATTCAGATTATGATTTGTTGCCTTTAATCTTATACTAATTTATATATTGTAGTTTGCAAGGTACTGCCAAAGTGACATGTAAACCAAATCCACCTTTACTCATTGTTCATCTGAATTTAGTAATAAATGAAACCGCCACTTCCAATTACACTTCCTGTTCCACTTTAAGAAGCTAATATGGATTAGTGCTACCAGATGGCCAGCAGAATACGACAACTCTAGCATTAGAGTTGTTGCTACCATAGCTGTCAGGATTGTGTACCCTAGATATGGTAGCCTAATGTAAATGGAAGCAAAGGGACAGAGGAGAGGAGAAGGGAAAATAAAAGAGTAACAGAGGTAGCAAAGAAAGAAAAGAGCTGCAGAGTGAGAGAAAATTTAGCAGTGAACTCCAGAATAAATGCTGGCAATCAAAGGAACACACTAAAGTAGAAAAAGATGGAATTCTGGGAAATAGAAGAGGCTAGGCAAAGTCAGGAAAAAGATGAGAAGAAGAGCTGTGGAACTATGGAGCCCTGCAATCAGTGGATTTCTTAATTCCCTGCAGGGTGGGGCTGCTAAAGTCTCCTAATTTATAAAAGGCCCTAGGAAGCAGTTTTGGAGGGGACCTCTTCTGGCCCGAGAGCATCCGTCCCTCCCCTGCCTGGGACCCTCAAATTGTCAGGGTTCCAAGTAATACCCCCAACAAAAGAAGATTCCGAAGCTTGAAGTTCCTCAAAGTTCCATTTTATTAGAGATGTCATATTGACACATCTGGGAAAACCTGAGAGTTCTGGGTTTTCCCCTCCCAAAAGAAAGTCAAAGATCCATCCCCTGCACCCATCACATGGTCCAATCATTTCATCATCCCAACTGGAGACAACCCCCAGTCACTCCCATCCAGGTGCAGGCCAAATGCCCTTGACTCCCAGAGAAAGGAATGTTGGTACGGCTAATCTTCCACCTTCTCCTTGTAACCCCCCCTCTCATTTTCCCAAGCACTAAATGTGGCAGCCCAGAAGTTCCAAAGAAAAAGATCGCTTCCAGGGCTGACACAAGTGATATAACTAAAGACAGTCCAACTTCATCAAGGTGGACACGGTGAAACAATCCCAGGAAAGCTATGTAGATGCTTGAAGGTGTTTCTGCCTGGCTCACAGAAGTGCCACAGAAGTGCTGATTCACATTCCGCCCACTAAGTTCAGATCTCTATCCTGCCATGGTATTCTGATTCATTGATAAATCCTGCGGGTGCACTAATTCACTGTGTCCTGTATCCCACTGGAACATGAAAATGTTCTATTAAAATGGCATGCGTTGTTCACACCATGCCTAAGGGTTTTAGAGGCTGCCTTTCATGCTCAATATGTGTATGATGCAGATGGGATAAGATCTAGGATTCTCATGGATTGCAATACCTCTTAACTGGGTTACAGATATACAAGAGCATCTCAGCGCCTTTTCCTGCAAATTCAGCAGGAAATATGCTTGTTTCTGAAGCAGTCCAGACAACTGATATCATTTATGTAATTTGCCTAATGTGTAATATACAGATGGTTTAAGTTAACACTAATATTGCACATTTTATGTCAATACTGTAAATTGGGATTTAATAGAAACCTCTTTTACCCAATTGGTGTGTTAGATGAGGTTTTATTTTACTGGCTATTTTTTCAAAAAAGCACTATTAAACAATCAAGCAGTGACCATAATCAATAATTAATTGATTATAAAAGACCACTATGGATTTGTCAAAAAGTTATGCAAGAACAATTATTGTTTCTATTTAATACTTATTATCCTGGTAGATCATAAGAATAATAGCCCCATCAAAATAAGAATCTAAAATTCAATAAAGATTTCAAGCATTTATCATTTCTAGTAACACACTGATGTGTGGGCTGGCTGTTACATTGCTGGTTGAGACAATCTGCTATTTAAAATAGTTATATTTAATGTATTGGTAAAATAATATATTAATGGATCTATTTAACTGGATGGACTTAAGTGAATTAGCAGAAGGTCCTGTGCTTGTCAATATGCATATACAGTATATCTATATATCTACTGTATACCTAAATATATATATCATCTGTATCTTGATGTAGATTCTCAGTCATTCAGGTAGAGTTTTCTGGAAGTTGAATCACAACAACTGGACTTCCTTTCTTATAGGTTTGAAACATTTCTCTACTTATCCAAGTTGCTTCCTCTTTGTCTTGAGATATATTTACAAATCTTGCATTTGAACACAAAGTATCAAAGAGACATAAAAAGTTGGAAGAGAACTGGCTTGGGGAAAGAGCACGCAAAGGGATTTATTTGTCTTGCTAAAAAAAGCCAATAGTGCAAAGTGGCAATTAGAAAAACTATTAAAATCTTAGACCATTTTACAAAAACATTATGTTCAGAAAGTACGGTAATAGTTCTCCTGTATTCTCATTACTCTACATTTATTCTATTCTATTGGATTTTAGACATCACATTTTAAAGATTTTGACAAATTAGACTACATCCCAGAGATAACAGGCTGTGAGGGGACTGAAAACTAAGCGGTCTGATAAGCAGATGAAACAGCCAGATAATTCAGGATGGAATAAAAAAGATTCAAAGGAAGTTTGACACCTTTCTTCAAATACATAAAAAGCAGTCAGGGACAAGATAGAACAGAGATATTTGATGTATTAGAAAGCAAGACTAGGACCTGATTGCTGAAAATTATTGGCAAGCAGATTTCATCTAAATATTAAGGGAAACCTCTTAAAAACTGGCAATAAAACAGATTTCCTTGGAAAGGGTGTGTGTGTCTCTTATCTGCCAGGTAGTCACCTGTAGTTAATAATGTAGCAGTGTTATGCATGGCAGATCGCAAAAATTTTTCCCCAGTTCTGTGATGATATGATTCTAAATGATTTTTCTCATATCTATTGCGTTTTTTTTAATTCTTTGTTGTTACTTGTATTGAATTGAAACTTCTTCGCATCAGAAACCTGGTTTTTTGTACTGTCAAAAGGACCACACATGTTCATGATACATGGACTGTCATTGAAGACAATAGGTAACCTCCCTCAAAATGTAACCAGACTAGTTTTGCCATTTAGAAATGGTTAAATTGTTCTGGACTTTTTATTCTAGTTATTCTGGTCCTAAGCATGGGTGCTAGAGACATAAAATCAGAGGAATGATGTGAAATGCCCTCCTTAAATATAAAATAAAGAGGCTGTATTTATGCAAAATAATCTTGATGACAAAAACTATGATAAGCAAATTCGTTTAATTCACCAAATGAACAAATATTTTTCTACACAAAATATTTTTCTGCATTTTTTTACATGCCATCAAAGAGTTTTCAGCGGGAGAAAAGTTTTTTTTTGTTCTTAAGGAAAGAAAATATTAAACTTTCTGCTCCTTCCCTCCCTGCTGTTGCAAAATATAATTTCTGCTGCAATGATGCAGTAATACATGTATAATTTTTTTGGGAGGGGGGAAATCTGTACTTTTGATATTAAATGAAACAGGATTATAACAGATGGAACATCCTGATGCTACTACAGCCAGCACATGTTACTCCAAGCTCAAGCTTCATGGTTCCATATTTGTGCAATGGAAAGCATGATTTTTTTCCTTAAATAATTTCACAGTGAAGATTGTGAAAAATAGTAGCATGGTACTTGTGATAGATACTAGCTGATAGTAGATAGAATCTAACAGAATAGAACTTCATAACATTCTTTCCAAATTTGATTAAATGAAATATGGCAGAGATTTAAAATGATCTTTCTGAATAATAAGCTGCTTCCTGAACTGACTTTAAAAAAAGTACACGCAAATTTGTTTAATGGCATCTGTTTTCCCCCCCAGAAATAAAGTTTGCATTCTGAAACAGGAACGTGTTATGTGAAATTGTACATAGTAAGCACAATTATTAAATAAATGATCAGATGATTTTAAGATAGTTATACTAGAAAAGATGGTAAATATGTTCAGATCAATTATGTATGAATTAAAGATAAAAAATAAAATATAAGGATCAAATAAAGTAATGAAAGCAGCTCAGAATGAATAATATGGAAATGAACAGAGATAAGACATCTATCAGATTAGGCACATCTGAAGAAAGTAACAAATCCACTGACAGACTTATGTACAAAGTAGAAGCATGTTTTGCTTTGAAAAGCTGATAAATCTATAGAACTTTGGGAAGAAAACCGATTGGTGGTAATTGAAAAAAAAGATATTTGAGGAGAACAAAAGTAGATAGAAAATCAGAACCACATAAAAAGAGGTAACTCTTCAAAAATTAAAATATATGGCTACTAATTTGGATTTTTTATTGCTAATTGTGTTGAGGTAAATGACAAGTGAAAAGAATGTATGATTGGTGATGTCCAAAATTGTATTGGAAATGGCAATCAGAGATATATAACTCTCCTCAAATAACTTCTCCTCAAAGGAAAAGAATGTGGAACAGGAAGTCAGAACTGTTGTTGAGAAAATGGAGACTTACAGAAGAACAGTGTTTGAACTGAATGAAAAGAATTTAAGGATTCCTGGCTTCAAAATACTAGGTTCGGCTTCAGATTAACTTTTCAGGGAATGCCAAACAATCACATGAAATAAAAATGGGGGAAAAGGCTGATAAATTGAGAAAGGAGGATAGGAAGAAGATGAACAGACAGATCAGAAGAGAATGACAGTGATGAAGAGAATTAAGAAAATGTTTCTACAGCTGAAGAAAAAGAGAATAAAGGACAAGAAATTACAAAATTCAGAAACAATGGATTTCTGATACTCAGATCAATGTGAAATTAAAAGGAGTAATGAGATCAAAGCTAAAAACTAAATCAAAGCTTATTAAAGAGTCCCAATCCTGGCTGTTTATTAGAATTAATTAAATGCCCATAACCACTTGCTTGACAAGCCTTGCTACCATATCTGGTTGCTTCAGCCCTGGAATAATCAGTGTGCTGAAACACAACCGTAGTTTAGTAAATTAAGAGAAGTCCTTGATAAAGAAAGGCTATGGTGACTGAGTTACAAAAGCTTAATATTATACTGTAATAAGATGTGAATGAGATGAAAGATATGCTGTTTCTTGAAATCAGCCATCATCTTTGAGGTTTTCATGACATGAGGTAATAAAAGTGTGTACCTTCAATCTGATTGAGTCACAGAAACCATCCATTTTTTAGGTCAAGAGAGAGAGAGAGAGAGAGAGAGAGAGAGAGAGAGAGAGAGAGAGAGAGAGAGAGAGTATGTGTGTGTGTGAGAGAGAGAGAGGGAGAAAGGGAGGGAGAGTGTGTGTGGTGTTGTTGTTGATGACGCCTTCAGTGAAAATGTGGTTGTAAAAAAGGGAAAAGAAATAATGGACAAAAGCAAAAAAAGCAGTCATGCATATATAGGGCAACATATACCTGGAATGAATTGGGATTGTGAATATCTTATAGAAGCAGGAAATATACAAATAATAATAAAAACCTTTCCTCCTTATACATTGTACTTTATTCTAGAAGGACAACAGTATTATTTATCATATGGCATTCACATCATATCTAACAGGAGTTTTATACTTGAAGGAAGATGAGAAAATACATAATAATGAAAGGATATTAACTGGCCAGCTTCTTTCTGCCATAACATTTAGAAGAAGAATGTGAAGAAGCAGTTTTTTATTAAAATAAAAAGGATGAGAAAGAAATAGAGTACTGAATAATCTAACCAGTATCTTTTAAAGAAAAGAAGAGAAAATAAACTGTAGCAATCCCTTATGGCAGTGATGGCTAATCTTTTTGTCATTTGTGCCAAAAGTGTGTACCAGCACCTATAATGCAATGTGTACATGTGCACGCACCCCCATGCCCTGCACATGCACCCCTCCCCTGTGCATGCATAGAAAAAGCAGTGAACCCTTCCAAGCACACAAGCCGGGAGTGGCCAATACGTGGAGGTTTCCCTACCCCACGTCTAAAGGAGAAAAAAAGCAGGGCGAGTTTTTCAAACATGTCCTGTGAGCTGAGACCTCCCTTCCCCCTTCTTTCCCTTCCCCCGCCCCCAACAATCCAGAGGGAGAGCACAAAGAACGCCCCATGACTTGAAACCCAATCAGTGGAGGAGAGCGAAGAGCGGCTCTAAGTATGGACACAAACCCAAGGTTTTTGAAGGCTTTCCCGTGGGATTCCCATCATGGGGGGAAAACACAGAGCCCAGCTAGGCAACTAGGGCTCTGCCTCCTCTGTATATGCACCCCATGCCCCATTTTGGCACTGTAAAGCTTCCTGCACCAACCTGGAACCCAAAACACTGTAGGTGGCTAGTTCTGGCCAGTTGCTCCCCTGCGTCCACCTGGCTGCCGTGGTCAGGAAAGGCCCCAAAGCTGAGCTGCCCAGGTTCCACATTGGAGGCTGTTTGTGCTGGCAAAGTGGTTCTGCCTCTTTGCAGAGGCAGCACCTCTTCTTCCTGCCAGCCTTGCTGTCAAACCTTGTCCTGCTGGTGGTGGGGAATCCCATGGTGCTAGCGACTGCAGTCATGCTTTGGAGAAGCCTCGTTGGAGTGCTGATCAGCTGTGTGCATGGTGGCGGACAGCGCAAGACAAATGGGACACCCAACACTCAGCTGTGCAGCCCCCACGGAGCTGTCGGGCGATTTCTGGCACGGCCTGCACCAGTGGGGTGTGTGGCTTTCCTACATAACTTTGCCGGTGCTGCTGTCTGTGCAACAATCAGCTGGCTGGCTGATCTTCTGGTTTTTGGCACAGGCACATGGGTGGGGGCCAGTTGATGGTTGCGCATGCATATGCACCAGTAACCAGAAGACTAGCTGGCCAGCACGCATGTGTGCCCTGGAAACCCGGAAAAAGAATAGGCAATGCCTCATGTGCCACATGACATTTTTTTTTTTTGCTGCACCTCATTACAAAGAAGCAACTTACACATATCCTACCTACAGTATCTATTCATGTAGTCCTACTGCTAAGTGAAGTTTAATTTAGGATCAATTTATCTTCTGAGTAAATGGGGAGCATAATATAATAAATTTCCTACTTCTATATCTGACATACAGCACCACCATGTAAAAAAAGTCAACAATGAAATGACAGATTTTTTCCCCTGGCAAATGAACTTGCTTCTACTATATATGGTGAAGTACAAATTTCAGAAAAATCTAATGAATCTCCCAAGTTTACTACAGTACATATTCAAAGAAATATATATAATTCTATTTTCCTTGGAAGAAATAAAGATCTTTTCATAAAAAAATATAACAGGCTAGAACAGATGGTGTTTATAAAGCCAGAATATGTTACTTTATGATTTCTGAGATATGAACAAATCTTACATTTTTGAAGGTCACATCCTACAGATATAAAGTGTTTATCTACTTAGGTTTTCTTTAGACAGTACCACAATGATGGCTGGGAAAAATAATAACAAGGCAGCTATCAACTTTGCCAGCACGACCTTATTCTAGTAGGGTCAAGATTATATTGTCTGTTGTCTTCAAATATTGCTGAATTGCAACGCCCAGTATTTTTCACAATTGCTCATAAAATGGAAGTATTGGGGGTTGCTGGGAGTTAGCAGCTTTGGAAAACCAGATGTTTCTCCTTAACTCTGTAAAAAGTAGGGATAAGCATTCATTAAAATGTATTCTGTTTTACAATCTGCTTTAGAGTCAATTTTCCCCTTTAAAAAAAATATGTACTTTTTGCGAGCTGATTGAGGGAAGAGGTGAATTAGTTTTTTTTTTAAGTTATTAAAAGTATTTTGCATGTTTCCAGCACCACAGGGCTCTCTGATGCTGAAAGTTGCTTCTATTGCAGTGCCTTTGGGATCTCTATATGATTACAAAGCCTAGTTCTCTGTAAGCTGAAGTTCATAAGCAGCAAGGCCAATGGTCATATTAAGGGTGGGTTCTGGAGTTTGTTGTTCCAATATATTTCAAGGATATCAATTTGAGAAAAAGTGGTTTAATGAGAGGTGAGTTGCTGCCAGTTTGGACTGGTTCGTTAGAACCAGTAGCGGGAATTTCCACCCGCTTGCTGAACTGGCAACGAAGGCCAGCTGGACACGCCTTCGAACTGGTCCTCCGGCTGAATATCGGCCGAAAAACGACCCTCTGCGCATGCGCAAAGCCTTCTGCACATGCGCAGAGGGTTTTCACCCAGATGAGATGAGTGCTTGCATGCTCACTATGTTCATATGCATGTGCACGCACACTTCCGGCGCAACTCCAAACCGGTAGAGAAGGTAATTAGAATCCACCTCTGGTCTACATCATTTGCTCAATTTTGTGTACCTTACTTGGAATACCAGGTAGTATGATGGGCACTGGTGTTGAAGAAGAATGCCAACACATTTGGAGAGTTTCAGATCACATAATGTCATCAAGCAAAGAACACTATGTCTCTTCAATTCATGTTTCAGAGGAAATAGTTAAATAATGGATTTATGGATTATGAAAATGACAGTCATATGAGTCTATGCTGAATGTTTTTGCTTGCTTCCCATAGAAAGAAAATTCTACAATTTTAGCTCTTGCTGAGAAGAGTTAAAGCAGTTCTCTTCGACTGCTAAAAATATCTCAGCAACTTACCTTTTGGATTCATTCCATTTGGGAAAAAATGACACTTCAGATGTTTGGCTGTTCCCTAAGATAGAGGTGCACAAATTAGCCTTTGGCCTTAGTACCACCTATAAAAGCCTTGTCTTTAGTGCTGAGATACCTATAAAAAGTTATTACTAAATTTTTTATGGTACAGAAAGGGAATGTTATTGAATATGTAAAAAACAGAATAAAAACAGCCCATAAAAGTCTTTAAATCTTGGGGAATTTTAAACCACCAGGGAGGCAAGTTCATCCATCAGTGAGGCCATCTGCTCTCCTGGCCTTCCAAAAAGGGCTCATGATATGGCTCAACAACCTCATGTGCGGGGCCCAGAGGAACATGCAGCCATGGGGCTGGATAGCGCCCTGAAAAAGCTCCCTATGGCTTTTTAACATTTCTAAATTGTTCTAACAGTGTTTAATCATCCTTGCACCCTTCTAATTTTTTAATTTTTATACAGTATAAACCAGGGGTGGGTTCTAACTTACCTCGCCGCCAGTTTGCTGCCTCCCACGCCGTGTGGGCGCACCTCATGGGTGCGCCTCATGCGCACACACATGCGCAGTAGAAAAAAGCCCTGACCCCCCCCAAAATGGCCGAAAACAAGATGGTGATGCATGTGCAGT
>JANHFT010005153.1:27437-38069 GCA_032467955.1 Pseudoxenodon macrops | reverse complement strand
TATTAACAGCATCATCTGTTGATCTATTTGCTCGGTATGCAAATTGCAGAGGGTCTAACAGTGGATCCGTGATGGTTGTTGACAGATCTAAGAAAAATAATGAGCTGTCCAACCTTGATATAATTAAGAACCTAATGAACTTCAGTGTGTAATTAAATTCTGCCTATCTGTTGAGTACCACATGGCTGGCAAATCCACGAAGAATCATCCCATAACTGTTCTACTGTTATTGATGTTTTACTTCATTCCTCATTTATCTCAAACACTCAAGGCCTTCTGCTGCTTCCCTATTACATCCTATGCCCTCTTTGAATCTTATACCTTCAAGTTAACCCAAATCTGAGAAGTTTCACATAGATCTGATGCTTAATTTTTGAGAGACATCTTTTAAAAATGGTTTTGCTGCTGAACATATACAATTGAAGTAAAGAGCTAATTCTCTGAGATGTTCCTGTATAGTAAAATGAGATACAAAGCACAGTCCTGTTCTATTCAAAGGTTTGTCCAGTTGATTTCAATGGAACATGGTTATATTTATATTTAAGAAATAGTGCAACACTGGATCTGCTGAAAATTCAGTATAATATTTCTCTAAGTTAGAGAATGGAGAATGTGATATGTACAATAGCAAAGTCAATAACATTTTGTATAGCAGAGGAAATTAACACGTATTAAGATAAACAAGTGCATTTAAGAATAAAAAATCAAAGGGATTTAAAATAATTACCTTACCTGAATTATTATTAGATCATCATTATTTAAATTTAAATCTTCACCGGATACAATTGGATCCTTTGTGCCATAACTTTCTTTAATATACAGAGTATCTGAATCATTTGCTGTGGAAATATTAAAGTGATTTCTCTTAGAATCTGCAGTCAGAGAAACCTCATGGCAGTAAGAATGAAGAAATATTTGGACTCCGTTGAAGCCTACAAATTGTGAGGCAGGTACATCACTGAAATTTATTTTCTCAGACTTCATCTATGAATTTCTACATCTATATACTCTAATTGCCAGTAGCACAAAGAGAATGGTAAAGAATAAACAGGAGACAAAAGCCACTGTAGTCTCTAAGTAAAATGTAAGGTCTGACTGAGGATCTACAGGAGTGGAGATGTTGCTCAGATCTGAGAGAGTTTCAGGGATGCTGTCATCCAGAACAACTGTGAAAGTGATGGAGGCAGAGAGAGATGGTTGGCCATTGTCCTTCACTAAAACCACCAGGATTTGCTTCAGAAAAAACAGACCTCATTCACAAGCCAGGAAGCAGCATCAGCCACGCAGATGCCATCAGCCGTTGGCCAGCGCCTGGAACAGTAGTCGACCCTGCACCGGTGTCTGAGATCCTGCTCACCGACATCGAACTGATCAGCCCTGTCACATCCTGAGACATTGCAGAGCACTCAGTGAAGGACAACCTGTTGGTAAAGGTCATGAACTGTGTGTTGAGGGGGTGGCCACAGGAGATGGAAGGAGAGGAACTCCAAACATTCACAAATAAATGGATGGACCTCTCCGTGCTAAGGAGTTGTCTGCTGTGGGGGGAGCGAGTTGTGGTTCCACGATCACTACACTAGCAAGTGATGGACACTCTCCACGTGGGTCACCCAAGGATTGTCTGGATGAAAGTCTTGGCCAGAAGTTACCTGTGGTGGCCGCAGCTATACCAGGACATTACTGAGTGGGTGGCTACATGCGAACCCTGCCAGGAGACATGGCCAGTGCCGCCCCGTTCACCCTCCCTCGAGTGGGAAATACCCAAGGCGCCGTGGTCAAGACTCTACATTGATTTTGTGGGACCTGTGGGGGTATGTGTAACTTCCTGATCATCGTGGATGCATACTCAAAGTGGCTGGAAGTTGTAACCATGCAATCCACCACCACTAAAGCCACCATCAGGGCACTACGCAGTCTGTTCATGACCCATGGGCTGCTGGACATCCTGGTATTGGATAACGGGCTGCAGCTGATGGTGCGAGAGGCAGAAGAGTTCCTGGCGGGCCTTGGCATATGATACGTCCTTATCGCCCCCTAAAGTCCACAAAGCAATGGCCAGGCTGAACCACCACGAACCGGAGCCCAGCAGAGATGTTGATGGGGCGTAAGCCGAGGTCACCGCTACACTGCTTAAACCCCAATTACCACACTGAGTTGCCGCCAGAGTATCGCAAGGTAATCAGGGCTCTGGCGGAGGCGGATCCCGTCTATGCACTCAATCATGCGGGGAAACCAAGCAGAGCCAAGCGCCGCAGCGAAATAGAGGTGGGACTCGGGTGCTCTGAGAAAAACCTCTGGATCCAGCAGTTTTCGGGGGTCCTTTGGGACCCAGAACCTTTCTAGAGGAAAGGTGAAGAACCGGAGCACGGGCTGGGGTGGACAGGGGAACCGCAACTCCCCTAGAGCCCCAGTGAAGAGCTTTGGACTGGGCGACTGGATGGTAGCAGAGCGGACGGGCCAATCCCTGACCACGTGGACTATGTTTTCCCATTGATTCCACGCTGGCCGCAGCCTGACCGAGAGGCTGCCAACGTCTGCCCCGGTGCAGGGTCCAGCGAACGATCTACAAGCGGCGGGACGACCGAGCCAGTGGCTGCGGCCCCTGCTGAGGTACCGCGGAGATCGAGTCGAACGACCCGGCCTCCGACATACCTACGGGACTATGTAACACACGTGCAATATGGACTATAGCATAAACTGTGGGGGGAAGAGTGTTGTGTCCTCCTAATTGCTCAATTGCATGAGCCGCCGCTGGTTGGCTAACTAGCGGCGGGAGTTATGAACCAATACCAGTTGTCGGCAGGCAAGCCGGGGAATCTCTTAAAAGCGGGTTCCCCGCAGCCTGCCGGCAGTCCGGATTACTATGAACTGACACCAATAAACGAGAGCTGACTGTTCACTGCGACTCGAGTCTTTACTATGCTGATCTAACAGACGTGACTACAATTGAATTTGCTAATTTGTTAGACAGTATATTCCCCCTTTTATAAAGACTCCACTTCATCATATGGAACATTTTTTTAATTTCAATCCTTGGTTTGATAGTGCTGCTGGAAGCTGGGGAGGCCAAAAACGGGCTGCATGGTGGCCTTGCGGGGCCTCCATGCAGCCTGTTTTTGGCAGCAGAGTGCTGCTGGAGGCAAGGGATGCCGAAAAAAAGCCATGCTTGATCTAGATGTACCAGCACATCTATACAAAAGCTGATTTTTCTCAGTTAAGCATAAGTGACAACATTAATAAGACAAGAGGCTCCAAAACTTTGTAGTGCCAAGTACCACTAATATATCAGATATAATTGATTTTTTTATTACCTTGACATTGAAAATTCAAGAATCTGATTCAAATCTAATCCTGTTTAATTAAAAGTAAATTGAGAATTACAGGGGTTTTGGAATGTAAGACTGGCAAATAGTTTTCAATATAAATCATGCCCTTTGAGTTTTATGGCATTTTTTGGTAATACAAGATTTTAAAAAAAGTTTTCTTTTAATTAAAAAAAAACAATTTAAAAAAATTAAGTTTATTTTTTTTAATTGTCTTACACATTTTGCTAGAGAAGAAAGACATAAATTGATAAAAGCACGATCTCTTCCTTAAACATGGATGGTAAAAGTATGAACAGTAGAAAAGATCTTTCCTTCTTTAACTCCCTTTATCCTTTTTAATATTGCTGACACAATATACCATCAGATAATCAAAGTAATTTTAAAGCTTTATTAATCAAGAGGTTCTGTTTTCAGCTGGGTTGGGTAGTATAATTTTGGGCCCAAGGTCCAACTAAATAGGCTTAGTTATATTTTAAAACATGGGGGGAAATTTCACCCATCAGTGCCAATTATATACACAGAGTGCCAGTATTGCCCATAGAATTAGAACTAAGGTATTTAATTTTTCCCTACTCTGCCTGGACAAGCTCTTTGTGAAGTCTGGAGCATGCAAAGCTCAATTGTCATCAGATTCATTATGGACTATTCTTTTTCCAGGAGACAAGGAAAAATGTGAGAGGTTACCTTAATTGTAAGGTGTGTAACTCTAACAACTGGTTCTCATGAACCACAGCAAACTGGCTGGTTAACACCCCTTAACTAGTGTCCCTAATGCTACAGGATCATTTCCAGCCTTCTTGAACAAGAACCGTGGAAAGTTCTCTCTACCAACAAATATTTGTGGTTCAGAGTTGAAATGGGGGTCCTTGGTGCTTTTTGAGCTTGGTTGTTTTCTTGCAGACATTTCATTACCCTAACTAGGTAAAAAGAAAAATGGAAAGAGGAGCACATAACTAAGGCATAATATCAACAAATAGCCCGAACTTGCAAATATGAAGTCAGGAAAGCTAAGGCACAGAATGAAGTAAGACCTGCAGTAAATGTCAAAAATAATTTTTAAAAAATCAGTCAACATATAAAAAACAAGAAAAAAGTCACGGAAACAATAGATCCACTAATGAGAGTAGATGACGAGGAAATAATGGACAGCAGTGAGACAGCAGAGCTACTTAATTAATTCTTTGCATCTGTCTTCATATTATTATAAAAGATAGACTAGGAATACGAATTAAAATAAGCAAGAAAATGGTAAGAGAACAACTGTTCACTCTAGATGAGTTCAAATCACTGGGACCTGATGGATTAGACCCTAGAGTTCTGGAGGAGCTTGTAGATGTGATCTTGGAACCATTGAACCATAATGTTCAAAGATCCTGGAACACCAGGAACTACCTGAGGACTGGAAAAGAGCTGATGTAGTTCCCATCTTTAAAAAAAAAGGGTGGGTGGATGGGACAGATCCATGAAACTACAGACCAGCCAGGCTGATATCAATACCTGGGAAGATCCTTGGAAAAATAATCAAGCAACAAATCTGCAAGTACCTAAAAGCAAGCAAACTTATAAATAGAAGTCAATACGGGTTTATAAAAAACAGATCATGCCAAACAAATCTTATTTCTGATTTATTGACTTCCCAAATGTTCAACTTGTCTTAGAAGTTGAAGAGTAGTCTTCACTGCCACTTAACCTTTTCCTTAAGCATTGTAAGTTTGCTGTTTTGTTGTTTTCAGAGACGCAAGCATACCTGCAAAATCATCTCCATCAATATTACAACTATTCACTTAGACAGAGATCTCCCCATGATCCCCCCTTGAACTCATCTGATAAATTTCTTCCAGTTTGTCTCTAATCACTGAATTTACTCTTTAGAAACATGTCACCTTTATAACATCTTCTCCTTGCACAACAGAAAGCAATCAGGTCAGCTGCAACAGGCAGTCAATTGCTCTCAGAATATAACCATTGCCGTTAATACTGTAGTGATCCAGGACATATTTTCATTCCAGGCAACATATGCTCACATTGTACTTCAGAATATATAATTCCTCTAGCCCTACTGTTTTTTTCTTTGTCATGTTGGATTCCGTGGCTAGTCTCTTATTGCTATTCCTTGTTCATCTAGTTGGGGCAACTTCAGAAACCCATTGCTTCATACAGAAATATTTATTTAATCCTACATTTAATTTAGCAACGGTGTTTCAAAACTTCCATCCTACGTGATGCACTCAGCTAAAACAAAAAAAATACCAAAGATAATTATTCCATAAATAGTTGCTTTTTTCACTTATACCATTAAAATGCTGTTTTAATAACAAATCTTACTAAGAAAGGAAAAATAAACTTACCATATTTTCAGAATTATTTTTAGAATTTAGATAACAATCTCCATTGAGCATGATACAAGTATCAGGTTTATCCTCACAAAGAATATTCTCCACTACTTGGACATTGGGTTGCAGAAAAGTTGGTTCATTTCTCCTGGATTCAGTGGATAAACAGATCTGATAAGAATAAGGCAAAGTCCCATCTTCATAATTTGGAGGAAATACAGTACCAGTTTTTGAATGAGAATCAGGAATGAAGCACTGAAAAAAAGTGGGGTTCCTTGACCCTTGAAGTTTCATAATAATGGCCAAAATCGCTGCCACCAGGAACAGAAAGGATACCAAAGTCAAAGTCAGAACCAAATAAAACTGGAGCTCTGAGTTATTAGGTTGGACATTCGTTTCAGGAAGAGCCTCCTGGAAGTTCTGAGCAAAGACCAGGTTGAGACTAGTGGTGGCCGAGAGAGGTGGCTGTCCATTATCCCTCACCATGATGACTAGCCTCTGCTTGGCAATGTCTCTCTCAAGTAATGCTCGAGCTGTTTGGATCTTTCCTGTGTGGGAGCCGATGATGAAGAGTGAGGGCTCTGTGGCCTGCAGAAGATGAAAAGAGAGCCAGGCATTGTGTCCAGAGTCAGCATCCACCGCCACAACTTTTGTCACCAAATAACCTGAATCGGCTGAGCGAGGCACCATCTCAAACAACGATGAACCCTGAGTTGTTTGGGAAGGGTACAGGATCTGGGGAGTATTATCATTCTGATCCAGTACACACACTTTGACTATGGCACTGTTATTGAGAGATGGAGAGCCTTCATCCTGGGCTTGCACTTGCAGCTGGAAGTCTCTGAGCTGCTCATAGTCAAAAGATCGTTGAGCGTAGAGAGTTCCAGTCTCAGAGTTAATGGAAACATAGGAGGAGAGAGGAAGGTCCTTGATGTTGCTGTTAAGAATGGAGTAGGTGATTTGGGCGTTACGATCCAGATCTGGGTCAAAAGCCTTAACCTGAAAAATAGACATTCCGGATGGGTTGTTCTCAGGAATATAGGCAACATAGGAAGGTTTTTCAAATGCTGGAGGGTTATCATTGATATCTGAAATTGGTACTGAGATAGTTTTATCTGTGGAAAGAGGAGGTGTGCCTTGGTCTGTGGCTGTAATTGTTAAGTTATACATCGGTATTTTTTCTCTGTCAAGGGAGCCATCTGTGAGGAGTTTGAAGTAGTTATCTGATGATGAGACCACCTGGAAAGGTACAGTTTCCCTTAGGTAACAGGTGACTTCCCCATTAAGTCCAGAATCTCTGTCATGGACTTTGATGAGGGCAACCACTGCTCCAGGTAGAATATCTTCAAGAATGGGACTGGATAGAGATGTAATAATTACTTCTGGAGCATTGTCATTCTCATCAAGAACCTCAATCTCTACATTGCAATGTGCAACTAGTCCACCTCCATCATTTGCCCGTATTATCATCACATAACTTCCTTTGTCTTCAAAATCAACACTTTCCTTAAGAGAAATCGTTCCATCAGTGGGATCCAAAATAAATTTCTGATTCACATTTTCTGGATTTTCCCAGAAAATATAAGATATCTCAGCATTTGACCCTTCATCACTATCAGATGCTTTTACTTGAAGCACAGAAGTTCCTCTTGGTGTATTCTCTTTCAGACCAGTTTTGTAAGTTGCCTGGGAGAAGACTGGTGGATTGTCATTTATATCAATAACATTGACTTCTATTTTAAGAGTCCCAGTTTTCACTGGATGTCCTCCATCTGAAGCTGTAAGAATCAAGTGGTGTGTGTGCTCTTTCTCCCTGTCCAGTGGCTTTTGCAAAATTAATTCTGCATATTTGCCACCATCTTTGCTCTCTTGAACTTCTAGCTTAAAATACGGGGTTGAGCTCAAATGATAATCGTGAAGGGTGTTGATTCCAATGTCCTCGTCTTCAGCATTTCCCAAAGCAAATCGAGCTCCTGGCAAATGAGACTCACTCAAATTGAGACTGATACTTTTCTTTCGGAAATATGGGGCATTATCATTAATATCTAGGATGAAAATTTTTATGTGGAAAATATTTAAAGGATTATGTACCACAACTTCTAACTGCAGCATACAAATAGGTGAATTTCCACAGATTTTTTCCCGGTCTATTCTGTCATTCACATATAGATCACCATTTTGCTCATTGAAAGCAAAATATTGTTTTTCTGAAGAGACAGCAAGTTTGCATTTTGGTAACAGTTCAACATCCAGCTCTAAATCTTTAGCAAGATTCCCCACAAAGGAATTTTTTTCCATTTCCTCTGAAAGTGAGTACTGAACCTGCTCAAGTATCACCCAATTGACCAAATCCCAGAATATGAACAGAAAAAGTACTTGCCTCAACTTGAACTCCTTTATTCCCTTTATGAAGCTTGCATCCATTACTGTCATTGTCTTTCTTTTTTGTTTTTCTTCTTAGTGTAATAGCTTCCAATTTCACACTATTTAGCAATAATATTGGAGAAAAGAATGGTCTTAATGAGTTGATTCATGAGGGAAAATGTTTTTTCCGGAACACCTTTTAGAATAAAGCTTTCTGCTGCATCTTTTCTAATCAACTGCTGGGCTATAGCTGCAGAAGAATAGATGGCTGATCCAAGGCTCATATTGTCCTATAGTGACACTCTGAGTCTATACTGTGAACTACATTTCCTGATGAAGTTTAATTTGGATTCCATGGGGTTTTTCTGTTACAAAAACATAGAATATTATTCAAGCTGTAACTAATGTAATGATTTTTCAGTGGCATTGTAACATCAATAGCTTAACAAATGGTATACATTTTTTGACATTGTTTTAATTTTCTGACCAATGGAACTGGCCATCTAATTCCTTTTTACCAAATGAAACAGTCACAATTGGATTTCACCTTCTTAATTCTTGAAGGTTAGAAGATGGGGAGAACATCAAAATACTCAAGATTTGTGATTCTCAATAAGCAACAATATGCACTTGAAAGTCAAAGCCCACAATTAATCAATCAGTGGTTGGGATATAGATTACTGTATAAACAAATAAACCATCTAAATGACTGTAAACTTATAATTCTTACTAATAAATCTACATCTACTATTTAATCCCAACAATAAATTCCACTTATTTATTTCTTATTCAGTTTCCATATAGCATTTGTGCTCCAGAAACTTTTGTACAATGTGGACATATACTGAATTTCAGCATTCGTTTTAAACGTGTGTTCTTTGAAATAAATCCTCCTGACTTAATTGAAGTAATTGCACAGTAATTAGTCATTTTAGTTCAATCAAGCTTTTGCCAACCAAATTCCATGGAACATATCTTCCAAAGAAGTTTGTTTTTAAGCAAATAAGTGAAAATGTTAAACTAAATATTTTAGACAAGCAGAACAAAATAAAACTGTAATCTATTTCTTTAAGAAGCATAGTTGCTTGCTTTTGAACTAGTACAGGAGCATCCAGAAATAAGTAGCAGTGGGAGGAAGCGGAGCAAGCTGAGATATTCCCCTGGCCTGGAAATAAGGAGATATTGTTTATCCAAATTCTGATTGATCAGTTAATTAAGTAGGAAGTCAGTGAGAGGGAAGAGAACAAAGGTGAAATGCACATGTACAAAAACTCAGTCTGCCAATTCCTACACAATTCTCAAAATAGTGACTATCTCAAACTGGAGGACTCTGGAGACGCTCTTTTCTATTGTAAGTGTATCAATGTTACTTACAGTAGATGTTCCTAATATGTCCATACTCTTACTCACATAGGACTAATTTGATGTAAACACAAAAGTAGTCATAACATGCTTTGTTGGAGGCATCGGGAGGCAGTAGTACATAAAGGCACTTATTTATTCCAATAGATTAAACCCTTGGTTCCAGTAGGTTACTTTTACAAAACCTTTGAAAATAGTCTCAGCTGTGTTTCAGATCCATCCATATCATTATTTTAATGGCTTACAAACATACTGAATTTCTCCAAGTCAAGAAAGTAATGCAATTTTAAACTGAGTGCACTGATGCTATCTATATGGGCATCATCTATAAATCATATACATTCCCTGCTGATATGAGTATCTACTTTATAGGAATATCCTTACATTAAAATGACCAGTTTCTGGAATATAATTTCTCCTGCGTTGTACTAAGTAACAACATAACTTAAAAAATTGGACGCCATATAGGAGATGCACTATAAGATGCACATTAGCTTTAGAGGAGGAAAACAAGAAACAAAATCTGCCTCTGGCTCCCAGCATCCATCCAGTATTCATCTGGCTAGCATCCTTGCAGCAAACAGTAAACAGTGTGGTCAGATTCAGCACGTTATTGCCACAGTGGCCTGTTTGCTGCCACAGCCTCTTTGCCACTGTGGCCCGTTTGTCGCCATCCATTCGCTGCTGCCCGTTTTCTGCCACCTGTTTACTGTGGCCCATTCGCTGCTACCATGGCCCGTTTGCCACCGCCTATCGCCGCCTGTGATTTGCGAATGGTCCGCGGCAAACGGGTGTCAGCAATAGGCACCTGCCAACTAGAACAGCTGAACAGCACCGCACCAACCCCTCTCCACCCACAACAATATTCACTTTATTCAATATTCTCAATATTCTCACTTTGTATGTGTGTGTGCATCTTATAGTCCAAAAAATACAGTATTTTCTTTCCTCTGTTCTATTATATAAAAGATAAAACGTATTAAGAAAATATAATACATTTCTAAAACCCCAGTATTTTCATCTTAATGCTCCTATGAGTGTAATAATCTAAAATAATTCCTCAGAAATTTTAAGACCAATAAAATAGAAAATGATAAATAAACAGATTTTTACAAGGAATACAAAATCAGACATTTAAAATATGTAGTATTAAGCTTCATTAGAGAAAACATCATCATTTAATCCAGTTTCACCTCCACAATTTGATATGGAAAAAGCACACTTCTTAGTTCTCACTAGATAGTAGC
>JANHFT010005152.1:40823-67948 GCA_032467955.1 Pseudoxenodon macrops | reverse complement strand
GTGGGAGGAGATGGTGATAGGAACTATGAGAAGACTAATAGTAATAGTAATGCAGTCTTAGTAAATAGTTTGACAGTAGTGAGGGAGTTATTTATTTATCAGAGTGATCAACTGACTGATCAACTGCACTACACATGTAGTCTTTAACGGAACTGTGTCTACCTGAAAGGAAGTATCCTAAGGCTCTGCTTTAGGCCCAGTGCGCTCTTCAATATCTTCATCAATGATTTAGATGGAGGAGAGAAAAGTAACTCATCAGATTTGCAGACAAAACCAAGCTGAGAAGAATAGCCAACACTCCAGAAGATAGACTCAAGATATAGAAAGCTCTCAACAGACTAGAAGTCTGGGCCCTATATAACAAAATGCAATTCATTGGTGAGAAAAGTAAGGTTCTACATTTTGGCAAGGAAAACCAAATGCACAGGTACCCAATAAGTGGTACTTGGATCAGTAGTAGTAAGAGGGGCTAGCAGTGTGCTGCAGGAGTAAAAAAAATGCCAACACAATCCCAGGCTATATTAACGGAGGGATAGAATCAAGATCACATAAAGTGTTAGGACCACTTTATAAGGCCTTGGTAAGACCACACTTGGAATACTGCCTCCAGTTTTGGTCATCATGATAGAAAAAAGATGTTGAGATTCTAGAAAAAGTAAAGAGAAGAACAATAAAGATGATTAAGAGCAGGGGTGGGTTCTGAATATTTTTACTGCTAGTTTGCTCAGGATTGCACTGTGTGTGCACGCATGAAGTGTGCGCGCACGCGTAGCAGTCAAAAACTAGTCAAAATCCAAGATGGCTCCATGGGCGCCACCAACGGGACCGGCTCCGTCATGTCATCGTCAAGTTACTACCAGTTCTATAGAACTGGATAGAACCGATAGGAACCCACCTCTGATTAAGAGACTAGAGGCTATATGAAGGATTGTTGCAGGAATTGGATATGTCTAGTTTAATGAAAAGAAGAATTAGGGATGACATGATAGTAGTGTTGCAATATCTAAGGGGCTGCCACAGGGAAGAGGGCAGCAAAGCACTTGAAGGCAGGACAAGAAGCAATGGATAGAAACTAATCAAGCAGAGAACCAATCCAGAACCAAGAAGAAATTTCCTGACAGTGAGAACAATTAATTAGTGGAATGATTTGTCCCCAGGAATAGTGGGTGCTCCAACACTGGAGGTTTTTAAGAAGAAATTGGACAACCATTTGTTTGAAATGTTATAGGGTTTCCTTCTTAAACAGGGTGTTGAACTAAAAGACCTCCTAATCTTGTCTAAATCTGTTATTCTGTTAGGTCAGACAACTTGATTTGAGCCGGAAAGTAAAGTAAGACAAGAACAATGTCCTTTTCTGATATCCAGCTTATCCAAAGCAAAAATGTCATGCCATGCTGGTATAGAAACCTCAAACTCTTGTTCTTCATCATTTTCTCTTCTCCTTTTTCCTATTTATGATCATTCTCTCTCTCTCTCTCTCTCTCTCACACACACACACACACACACACACACAACTTCAAAGTAGTCCAGGCCAAGAAACAAATATTGCAAGGATTACTGCAAGCCCCTTTATGGTTTGGGGGTATAAAAACATAAAGCCTGCCAGTTTCTTTCCACTCTTTCAAAGAGAATTAAGGCAGGGTTGTTTTGAGTCTCTTTATTATGCTTCTTCTTTTCCAGGTCTCAAATGTGATATAACCTTACTTTTAATTGCTATTAGTTCTTGTATGTATTTGCCAACTTTATCTCTTTTCTTCTCTACATGCTTCAATATTGTCTGAACAATTTAAATTATGGCCTTCACTTGTACACAAAACAGATTTTGAAACCACATGTTGATCATCTCCATTTTCAAATGGTTGCTTTTAATAAACCAGATAACAAGAAAATGATGGCATTTGAGACATGAAAGGCCAATGAAGATGGTATCCAAACACACTTTTTCTTTATGCACATCCTAACCTGATGCAAGGGTGTAATATCCATAGGAACATGGTTCTAGAAACACTGCAGACAGTGTTTCCTGACAATGCAGCTCATAACTGGGATGAACAGGTATATCTGCATTCCATCCTACCCTTACCTGCTTAGCTACATTAATAGCTATAGAGTCTAAACAGTACTGGAGGAATGAATGACTGTGAAAGGACCTAATGTTCAAAATTAGCACAAATCAGCAAGTAGTTAAACCAAAATAGGCTGCTTATGATGGAATTTGTCTACTTTGTACATAGATATTTTAGATATTAAGTGTTGGGAGGATGAATGAATGCACATTTTCACCTAGTAAGCAGATTAAAAAGATCCCTTTTGTAATTTGAAGGATTTGTTACTGTAGAGCAGTGATGATGAACCTATGGCACACGTGCCACAGGTGTCACACTGAGCCATTTCTGAGGGCACGCAAGGCACTGCCCTGTAAAAAAACGACCCAATGGGCAAACTGGAAGTGACTTCCCGTTTGCCCGTAGGGGCGTTTTTCGTCCTCCGGAGGCTTCAGGAAGCTTCCCTGAAGGAGCATTTAAAACGGTCCAACAGGCAAATCAAAGTCACTTCTGGTTTGTGCGTTGGGTCATTTTTTACCCTACGGAGGCTTCAGGATGCTTCCATGAAGGGTCCGGAGGCTTTAGGACGCTTCCCTGAAGCCTCTGGAGTGTTTAAAACGGTCCAGCAGGCACTTCCGGTTTGCGCGTTGGGTCATTTTTTTACCCTCCGGAAGCTTCATGACGCTTTCTGAAGCCTCCGGAGGGTAAAAATGGCCCCACAAGCAAACCAGAAGTCCATTCCCAAACTTCCAGTTTTCCCATAGGGTCATTTTTCGCGTTCAGGAGACTTCCCTGAAGCCTCCAAAAGGTGAAAAAAAGCTCAACGGGCAAAAAGGAAGTCCCGTTGGTCCATTTTTCACCCTCTGGAGGCTTTAGAGTAGCCTCCTGAACCCTCTGGAGGGCAAAAAACAGCCCAATTGGGGGGGGCATGCGCAGTACAGTGTGCACAGGGGGGATGTGTGCTGGCCATTTTTGGCACACAAGAAGAAAAAGGTTCGCCATCACTGCTGTAGAGCCTAGATTACGTTGTGGATATGTAGAAAGTGTATGCAAATGTCTCAGACATGACCAATTCAGGTACTATAAAAGAAAGAGAAGGAGCAGAATTGATCTTGAAAGATTAAAAGAATCGATCTTGAAGCTCAGGGAGATGAGCAGCAAAAATAAGACCTTTTGTCATTCTGGTTGCATCTGGTTGTATCTTTGAGACTTCTGAGGAAGTGGATAGTATTTTCTGTAGGGTCAGCTCCAACACTACCCATTTGGAACCCACTTCTCATGGTTACTTGGGTCTCTGTGATATAAAGTTGGACTTCTACAGTAATCAATGCTTCTTTGAATAAGGTATCTTTTGCTCAAGTTCCCGCTATCTCACTTTTGCATATAATTTTAGACCTGTCTAAAACTTACCCTTTTTAGGAAATGGTTGTGGGAAAAGAGATAGCCTTGAAGCTCCAGAGGGGATGTATACAAATTTAGGTTTGGCCGTGAGAAGGAAGTGGGAGAGGAAGATCAGTTACTCAGTTCTAGGAAAGTAGAAAGCCTGAGAGACTCAGAATAACCCCGATTCAACTTTCTGGGTTTTAAAAAAATCATTGAAAGATTTGAACAGGATTATTTATTTATTTATTTATTTCTCTACTTATCTTACAATTGCAAATGTATTAAGACTCTGTTGATATATGCTAAGCATTAAAATAGCATTATTGAAGTCTCCAGTCTCTGATCCTTGATCTGGCCTATCTCAGCTTGAGAAAACAGATTATTTGGACCCTTGTCAGTCAGGTTGCAGGCCAGGATATAGCATGGAAAATGTGTTGGTCATGTTTGTGGATGACCCACAGATAGTCCAGAGTGGAGGAAGTGTACTGGTCCTCTTTGACCTTTTGCTTTTGACCTTTTGCTTTTGATTCATTTCTGAGAGACCGGAATACATGGCAATGTTTTGCAGTGGTTTTCATTTTTCCAATCAGTGATGTGAAGAAGGGATTGCAGTATCTGTGGGTAGAGAGGAGTGCTTCTGTTATGTGGAATACCTTAGGGCACTCTTTTCTTGTCTTCCTATCTCTTTTTAATACTGTATTTACATGACTGCCAGGACATGTCATTTGTCAGTCCTGGATTGATCGTTACTAATATGCTAAAGATATTCAGTTATGCATCTTGGCCCTGTGTTCAACAGTGAATGATAGAGTGCTGAACTAATGCCTGGGCACTATTAGGTCCAGATGAGGAAGAAGAGGTTTAGTCTGAATCCTTTCAAAATGCATCAAGAAGAAAAAGGTTCACCATCACTGCTGTAGAGCCATCTTTGATTCTGGTCAGTATTGTATTTCCCCATTCCAGAGGTAGTTCATGACCTGGAGATCTTCCTAAATTTACAGCCCCTGTTTATGGCTGCTGTGGTTAGAAAAACATTTGGACAGTTATATCTTGTGCACCAATTGTGTAGCCCAACTTCTATTTCTCCAGTATATTCAGGCAGCTCCACTTCTACTTGGCTTTAGGAAAGGCAGGGGATGCTTTGACTAGTAATAGATTTGCAAGTGCACAAATGTATTTTGCTAGTTTCATTTTATGATTCTGATTAGTTCTTTAATGTATTTTTCATCTCCTCTTCTTTTTTATGATATTTTTTATTTTCTGGTTAGATTATTGCTGTTCAGAAGCTTTACTGTAAAATGGAATGGAATAAGCAGAATTAAAATAAATAAAGGTCTTTTGGGTATAATAAAATTTATTTAAAACCAATTTCATTGTATACATGATGTAAAATGATAATAAAGCAGAGGTGGGTTCCTACCGGTTTTATCCGGTAACTTGACGATGACATCACGGAGCTGGTCCTGTCGGTGGCTCTGTGGGTGCTACCATCTTGGGTTTTTTTCTGCGCATGCGCAGAAGCTAATTTTTGACTGCTGCGTGCGTGCATGCACGCACATGTGCAGCACAACCCTGAGCGAACCGGTAGTAAAAATATCCAGAACCCACCCATGTAATAAAGGCTATGATGATGATGATGCAGATATTCATTTACTTGCTTTTTTAGTTAGTTTTTAAAATATATATATATATTCCCTTTAATTTTTTTATAATAGGTAAAATGTTTATTTTACTAATGGAGAAACATTATTAAATTGTTTGCATGGTCACTCATGTACGCCTCCATACACAGAATCATTAATTTGCATCTAAACAGCAATGGCTTCATTTGTCATAACATTCCTCATTTTCATTCCAAGTGGATCAGGTCTCTTGGGTATGACAAAATAGCCCATATGCACAGCTTATGCCCTTTCTCATCACACAAGAACTGTTAGGCACAAGAAAGACCGGCTTATCAGTCACGATAGCTGCTGTCTGTCTGTGATAGAAACAGTCCTATCTTTACTCTATCATTTGCTGTCAGAACAGCCTGTGTGTATTTCCCGAGGCCACACTCACAATCCATTACAAACTGCTGATGTTCAGATTTAAAACAAAATGCTCTCACAAAATCTGTATCTGTCAACTTTGTCCCTCTTTGTTTCTCCACTCCTTCTGTGGCTGCATGTTTCCTGTTTATGGGCTCTGGAAGCCTCCAGCAAAGCAGATTAGGTGTAATCTTCTTTGTAGCAGTGACTTTGCCTTGTCTCAAGGCCAATTATAGCTGACCTAGCAAGAAACTTTACTTGGCATCTCCAAACTCTCCATTTCCAAATATCCATTTGTTAGGATTCTTTTTTCCACTTTCCATAAACACACCAGTGCCCTAGCAACCCCAGTTTGACTTGAAACCAGCCTCTTTAGCATTTCTTTCCCCAACTGTTGACAATCCAGCCAGTCTTGTGTAATCATTGCTTGACTTCTCAGACCCTCCTCTGCTCTATTTCAATATGTGATTGGCTGACTATTTACTAGCTATGGTTTATACTGTTCCATTTAATCATGTGCCTTATTCTTCTGTCTTACAACCTAATCTTTTTCCTATATGGATTAAATTAGCCCTTTACTAAAATTTGTTTCTCAATTGTCCCCAAAGCAGTCATTTCAGTCGTTTGATTCTTCGGCATTTCTGTTTTTGTCTAGATAAATTGCTTGTTTCGTTTACAAAGAACATGTATGCAGAGTCACAGGATACATTTTTCCTTGATCAGAATACTGAATAGTTTTCAAGCTTTTATAGCAGATATGCTACTAAGTCTCTCTCCCCAAATCTTTTTCTTTCCCATAGTTTTTTCCTCTCAACTCCACCAATGTTGTCTTCCCGTTACATCTAGCATCCAGAAAGCAGCAACATAATTTTTTCCCACTCTAAATTCCTCAAGCTACTGTTGTCATTGAAATCTGGCTTTACCCCTCTGAGAGAGCCATTGTTATCAGTCTCTGCCTCAGGGGACTTTTGCTGTCTCCATGCATTCTGAAAGCTCTGGCTATAGTATTGGCCTTCTTTTCAAATTCTGAAAAGTTTCAGCATCTATTACATTCCATGTATTCTTCTCTTCCTTCACTGCTTGATATGTTTTCTGCCTTCCTTCCTGATTGTTGTTAATGATCTTTTCTCCACATATACTTTACTTTGGTACTGTCTGATCTTCTCTTCAATGAGAAGACAGTGAGATACACCAATCTCTCTCCCAGTAAAGCTGTAGAAATTTCAGAACTCTAGGGAATACTCTCAAAGGACTTAACAATTGTCCCAAATTTTAATAATCTAGCATGCCACATGTATAATACAATCCCTTAATCATATATGATCCTTAAAACAGAAGAGGCTGCAAACAGATAGTATTTTCTATGCACTGATACTTTGTTATTACAATGGTGCCACCAAGCATTTCACAAATACATATAGTAATCCATATTCTAAATGCAGATGTCATAGTTCTACGCATATTTCAGGAAATAATAAATAGGAATATACTAAAACTACTATTACTTCAGTAGTATTAGTTATGTGCTGCTTATGAACATCTTCCTTCACTATTATAATTCTTGCTTCTTTTGTAAGCAGAGGAATTGTGGTTTTAAGCCCTCTGGACTGTTTAAACATGACCCATATTTGTTTTTCTTTGAGTTCTTATGGGTCAATGACCTACTACACAAATGTTTTTTGATGAAATTGGGATGGCTTATTATTCTATTAGTTAAAATAAGCTTCTGTGCTTTTCTGGCCTGTACAGATGCACCCTTGCAGACCAAAATAATTTCTTAGACCATGCCTGTGGTCTTCCTAGCTGCCCTTTTCCTGAGTTTAGCTTCCTCCTGCGAAGACCTGTTGACAGAGCTGCTAATGGCTTCCTCTGCTGAAGAGGCATCAATTTTTAAAATGTTTCGTAAGGAGCAAAGTCCACTCTCATCAACAGAGAGAGATCAAAAAGGTTGTAGGGTTGTAGTTATTGCTAGCTGAAGACAGACATGCAATATTATGAATGGAACTCTGTATTATTGTCCTGCCAATCATATTAGCACACTAGTAATGGCAAATAGAAAATACTGGTCAAAAAGTCTGTTTCATTTCCAAACTATAGAATCCAAACAATGGTAGTCATAAAGAGAGAACTGTTATAGCCAAATTATAAGATTTCTCAGTTTAACATGCTGCCATTTGGCATTAATAAACTATTTCTACTAGTTAGTAACTAAAACCAACTAGGGTAAAACCTTTACAATTTAAACAAGAAAAAGAAAAAAGGAAGAAAGAATGTTGAAAGTTGTAGTTCAGCAATATTTGAAGAGTCAATGGTAACTTACTTCTGGATTTAAAAAATGACAAGCCATCCTAATTTCCCTTCTTTTCCTCATCAGATTTTTTTAAATTAATATTTCTAACATAAAATTACAATTTTATTAAGGTGCAAATACATTTAATTTTATATTTGGCTTTAAACTGCCTGTTTATATCTTCAATGTACTCAAACTCCTTGCAACTGAATTCTCATTTTCTATGGTATAATAAAAGAAGTATATAAGGTCTGGATTTCAGTGGATAGCTTTTCATTTTTATTCACCAGCACTTTTAGCACTATTCTTTCATAACAAATGCATCCCAGTTTGGGATTTCTAAACAATGTTCCATGCATAGTGTAGAAATATAAGCTAATAGAACTTGATTAGAAGGTGGGGTCATTATTATCAGTATCTCATCATGGCCGAACCACTCAGTTCATTCAACCCAATCTCCATAGAGGGTTTTGTTGTCTACTGGAACAGAGAAGCAATGATGGTGTTCAACAGGAGCTGAGTAGCCACCACCTGCTCACCTATCCAGGGGAGCCTCTTGTTTACTAAGAAGCAAGAAATGAAGCAAATGAAGAGATGCCTAGAGCAAATCACCAAGAACACAGGTAAGAACACATATTCCAGCCTATACAGCATTGACAATAGTGGCTGGTGAGGTTGTTGAGGTGCATCCCAGTGTCTGGAAGCTATTGAGATTTGGATGAATGGGGCAGACGTAGGCACAATCCCAGAAAGACAGACTGATTTTGGATTCAGAAGCCATTAAGTTACAGAGAGATATTACTGTATTTTTTGGAGTATAAGCTCCGGAGTATAACACGCATCTTAGTTTTTTAGGAGGAAAATAATAAAAAAAAAATCTGCCTTCCAGCATCCATCTGGCTAGTGTCCTTAGCAACAGCCTGGTCAGCTTCAGCACATTAGCCTGATTCAGCACAAGCAGCTGATTGACGGTTGGATCGGCCTCCTGGAATACCCACAATCAGCTGTTCCCAGAGATGAACTTTAGCAACAGGTTTGCTGGTTGTGAGCACCCACCCTGTTTTTGGCCTCTTGCATCATGTTTTCAAGTGGCAATCAGCAGTGATGTGCTTTGGTGGTCCCCGGAGCCTTGAACAGGCCTTTTGGAGGCTTAAAACGCAGCGCCTCAAATGGCGCTTTCATTGGCTGAAAATGCAGCCTCTCAAACAGAACTTTCAGAGGCCAGAAATGCAAGCCAAGGAGGGAGAGATGGTTTGTCGCAATCCATGCAGCCTGGAACAGGTATAAAACACGACACATAGAGGCTGAAGGGTGAGGGTCAATGGGTGCGTGAGGTGTATAAGATGCACCCAAAATGTCACCCTCTTTTAGGGGGGAAAAGTTTGTCTTATACTATGAAAAATATGGTAATTTATTAGCTCAGGCCGGGGTTGTACTTCTTCATATTGATCTCATTCATTCATTCAACAGCTTTTAAAGATACAACAGTGCTGAAAAAGGTGACTATCAGTCCTGGCACATACAACTGCTGCAGCATCACCACAATTGCGTGATCAATATTTGGGTGCTTGGCAACTGGCATGTGTTTGCAGCATTTTGATCACATGACTGCCATTTACAATCTTGCCCAGGGGCTTCCAGCAAAGTCAATGTGGGACGCTGGATGAACTTAATGACCATGGTGATTCACTTAATGACTGTTTGCCAAAAAAAATTGTAAATCAGGCATGACTGGCACTTAACAACCATCTCACATAGCAATGGATGTTCAGGTCCCAATTGTGGTAGTAGTTGAAAACTGCATACAATCTGGGTCTCCTGCTTAATTCACAGCTTCAAGATTAATTCATGGCAGGTTGTAGCTATGGCTTGGAGGGCTTTCTCATGATTTCATCATGTGTGCCAGTTACAATGCCTACTAGAGTGGGAGATTCTGATAGTTATTCAAGCTTGGACTATAGTAACATATTCTACATGGGGCAGCTTCTGAAATCCACTAAGAAGCTAAAACAGGTGTAGAATGAAGTGGTTTGGATAATTATGGATACAAAATTACTTGTTGGTGTTATTGTATTCTATATCATTAGGTTTCTAAAAAGAATATCATAATCACTCTTATTGTTTTAACTTGATTTACAGATATATGTTGTTCAGAACTGACAACAATTAAAGTGGCATAAAAGCATCAGTAAAATATGTTGTTAATTAATATATTTATATCAACATTTCTCAAGCTAGTACTCTCCAGAAGTTTTAAGTGTATACTTTTTTGTTGCTTTATTTCATTTTAAGGTCATTGAAGCAAAAATGGGGAAAAATAGAAACCTAGTAAAATTAAAACAGATAGAACTATGCATATCTCATAAAGACCAGCCATCATAAACAATGTTATCTTATTAGAAAAATGTTAAAGTGATAAAAGAGTGATTATTTTCAAATATAACTTGATTATGACCTAAGTGAAGATTAACATAAAACAGATGAATGTTCATTTTTCCTAGTTCATCAACTTTCTTGTTAGTGACTAAGTAGGAAATTATTAGTGACTAAATAGGTAATTATTTTGCAAAGAATTTCATAACATTCCTTTCAAGGAATGAAAATACACTTTGATGCAGCCCAAAGTGCTCTCTAAGGATATGACTGCTCATATTCTCAATCTCTCCTAATTGCTTTTTTCTCATTGCTGGTAAAATTCTGAAAAACTGAAACAATCAAAGCATGTTCAAAATAGCCAAGAGAGTTGGACTGAAATATATGGAACCCGTTACCTGCATTTACATTTTTTTCATAATATCAAATGAGCATGTCTTGGTATAATGTTTTTTAAAAATTGAGGAAAGAATTTTAAAAAACTAATGATCTATAATATGCACTGCTAATCGATGGACCAAGGTTATATAACAGCTTAAACAAAACCAAGGAAACCACACAATGTCCCAGGCTGCTGCAGTTATGATTTATTCAACAAGCCATTGCTAAATAAATTATAATTTAGTACAATGCGTAAGCCTTGTCATACAGACATTTGTCTTAACCTAGCTATTCTAATAAGGAGATATTTAATAAGAGTACTGAAGTGTTCATACCTCTACTAATGTGGGGATACATCATTTAGCTCATACTCACTCTAGCAGAACCAATAGCATTCATAGCTGAACATCAGTTTTCTATGATGGAACCATTTTCAAGACTGCATTTTATTCACACATAATAATTCAAGCACTTTTCTGTCTATTAAACTAAATCACTGCAGTATGTTTTGAAACTTATGTGCATCCAGTTGCTTAATCTAAGTTATAGTTTTTAGAATACGTAAGTCTACAAGCAGGCTTTTGGTCTGAACACAATCTATAGGCCTTTTCATATATTAAACTTTTACATGCAGGAACCATGACAGGTCACTTTTTTTTTTTTAAATATGCCCGTATTTTTTAGTTTATAGTTTTAGGTTCACTTTGAAGTGTTGGCAAGTAAAATTCCACTAAAACTACATTCATTCAGTATTTTAAGGTTTTATGCTTTTTAAATAACCACAAATGAAGCAAGTATTATTTCCCGTTATGTTTTATTGCAATATTAATAACTATTTGGCTGGAGAAAGTCTAGTAGTCATAACAGAAACTTTATTAAACTGAGCTCACAATTTTTTTTTTCATCTAATGTACCAAATCAAAATACAATTATATATTTTCAACAGGAGTAAAAAAGGAAATTGTGCAAATAAAATAGTTTAAAACTGTATCCTAACTTTCACTTTTGCAATATAAAAATGTATTAACCTAAGGAACTGCCATTCATCTTATGACATATTATATCAAATTTTCCACAAGACATAAAGTTTGCAATGATTTACGGTATATTTCTTCTTAATGCTGATTTAAGCAACTATTTGAGACTCAATTTTTCCAAATAGAATCAAGCTCATATTTGCCAGAGGCCAGACTGAGTCTTTTGGCATTTAGCTACAACTGTACATTTATACTTAAGGGCAATCGAATAGTAGGTAGCAGCAGTCCCGCACAGGTAAGTTGGGTTGCTTTTGGCACCAGAAGTCAAGATACAACTGGTTGTGAAAATAAGCTTTAGTGATGGAGGGATCTTATGAATCACCGCAAGCATTTCAATATCATCATGTAGGTATAAAACTCCCTTGTTCCTCATATTTAAGGGTTGATCAAGTTGAGTTGCTTTATTTTTACCGTAATGTAGGGTCTCTATTCTCTACCCTATGTACAAAATTCTGTCCCACCCCTTTCCAGCTCCACCTAAATTATTGCAGTCATCTCCTCTTTGATTGTATCATTATGTCCATCCAGCATTTTTTTGGCCAACCAGGTTTACTCTATTATGAGCTTGTTCCTAATAATTCCCTAATACAGTATAAAAGTCATATATCTTGACCTTTTTATAGCTTCCTTTGTTTCCACCCATCTCTAAAGTTCTGTCTGGTATATCTTTACTTATCCTCTTCCATTCAAATGCTTCCTTACACCCTCACTTTTACTCCAGTTAAGAAGACAGTATAAAAGTGCACCTCATAATTCAAGGCTACTTCTCTTAATGTGATGAAATCTTTCCTTGTGACTCTTTTTTTATTGCATAGCTATTAGACTGCCATAGTTATTCCGTCTTATTGAAATTTAGCTAGAAACTATACTACAGATTGCGACTCTGTTTACCTCTGCCATTTCTTTCATCTTCTATTCCTCAGTCTTCATCAAATTTTAGTTAGGGCTAAGGCCCATCTTCTGGTGCTTTGTAAAGTGCTATATATTCTCATAAGAAAATAAGCAAACTTTGAATAGCTATGCTCTTAACAGAATACAGTGCATATCTTTTCATATAATTCTAACAAGCCGAATTTGAATCTTACCCAAGTTTCATTTTTTGAAGAATGACATATACTTTGTCACCCACAACATTTCAAACACACCTGCAAAATGTTACCACCCCTTAATTAAATAATTGGTTTAATTAAAGATAACACTTACAGCCGTTCTAGTTGCTTTAGATCTTGAAATGCTCCACGTTCTATCATGCTAATTAGATTCTCTTCCAAATGCCTATAAGAAAAAGATTTCAGTAGCGTTAAAAGAATAACCAACCTTTGGAATTGGAAATGTAAAACATTTTCCCTTCCTAAAAGTCCATCTATCACTTCCTCTGCAGAATGCAGACAGAGGCAATGTCTTTTCAGGATTTCGTTTTTCTTCTATATGTAGTCACTTACTATTCTTTCTCTCATAACACTGTATGACATAATTAGACTGAAGGTTATTGAATAGGAGGCTGCTATATATAACACCTTACTTGGAAGTAACTCTGTCATTCAAACTGAAATGTACTTATGAGTAGCATATATAGCTTTGTACTGCAGAGCAATAGTTATTTAGCTTGGACATCCATATGTGGGCTTCAAAAATTCAGACAACCACCTATTTTAGCAATCATCCAGATTTTTGCGATCTACATAATAATTCATCTGAATCTGCTACTTTAAAACAATTAAAGAGGACTTCAAACAGTTTATTTTAATACGGAAACTATCTTAACAAAAACATTATTATATTTTATTTATATAGTACATCATACTTAGAAACAATCCAGCTTCCTCATAGAGTGAATCTGGGTGATGTACAGATAAATATTATAAAAAACAGTTAAAACAAGAATAAAATAATTAAATTTAAAAAGTCAGACGAAGGGTCTCAAGGCTGCCTGCTTTTCTGTGGACCCCAACTAAATTGTCAGAGACAGGTGTTCAAGCATTTATTTAGGCCAGAGAGTGGGTCCCCCTTTTTTTCTGGGGGGAGAATGTTCCAATGGATGGGGGCAACAGCAGAAAAGGATCTCTTCCTTGACTCTACCAGTCAAAATTCTTCAACTGCCTGCAAAGTACCTTCCCAGCCTGACTGAGTGGGATGGGTGAATGTAGTGGGTGAAGATGAATTTTTTTTGTAGTGGATGAAATGAAAATATAGTGGGTGAAGATGAAAATTAATATATTTTATATTATTATATATGCAGAGTATACATTTAAAAGGAATATTTTATATCAAAATATAAATTGTTATATAAATATCAAAATATAATTTTTTGATATAAAATATAAAATTCCTTTTAAATGTATTCAGGCAATTCATCAAGAAATGACTATAAAAATAATTCGCAGACAATACCCTTTCAGAGGCCATTATATGAATTAATGTCTTTCTAGACTGTTGGACACATGGCAATAAAATTGTTACAAATTACCATCTCTGGTGGCAATGTACATTTAATTACTCATTTTGATTGAAAAGTGTTTCAGAAAACTGGGAAGGTTACACAGCATTTTGAAAATTAATTGTGCTGTAGCCTTAGTCAATTTTTCCAGAACATATAAAATCATGCACGTAAGATGTTCATTTCATTTCTCTTGTTAATTGCCTGATGTACTATAACAAAATAGTGGAAAACTAAAGTGTAGCTTTTAGTAGCTTTTTAAAATGTGGAAAATAACAATGCCTGGAAAATTAACAAAGCAGGAAAACATCCTGAATAATCCTTTAATTAAAGGCTGTTTTAGTCCAATTTTATTTCTATTTTTATCTATATAAAGAAAATTGTTTTAAAAAATTATTACATAAATAAATGTTAATACATTATTTCCAAATACAATACACTATTTCCATTAATACATTATTTACAAATACATTATTTACAAATAGCTTTTTAGATAGAAGTATTGAATAGGGAGATTTAATGTTATGTGCTGCTCCTTAGATGAACCAATATATGTGTATATGCTCCCAAACTATGTGTATGTGAGAATAGCTTTTTCACACATACAAATTATTCCTTATTGCCAGTCTGACTTTACACCTGAATTTCCAGACACTTAACTCTTAATTCTATTCTTAAATAGACTTGGCAGAAGATTCCCAGACATGCCTCAGCTAGATTAGGATCTTTAATGCCAACAGAATGAAGACATAACACAACAGTTGATTGCTTACTATAACACAAATATTCTAAGCTTTTATATATTAGCGTTCCAACATTTATATTCTGAAGTTGCTTTGTTCTGCTTTTCTTAGTTAACCAATACTTGGTAGTTCACTTGATGGTCTAGGGCATCTGAAATACATTTGCACAATGGTCCTAGAATTTCTATTTCCTGACTTACGAAGTTCCAGTCTCTACACTGCATGTTTGCTTAATCTGAAATTCTAAGCATATTTCATTAATGCCTGAGCCAATCTACTGATCCAATAAAGCTTACATTAAATAAACTTACTCTGGGTAAAAGTGTTTCTACATTTCCTTTGTGAACCTAGTGAAGCCACCCAGAGTTGCTGTATCAGTGAGATGGGAGACATTAAAGTTTAATTACTAAATAAACCTTAACCATTGTGCCAAAACACTAATACACAGTCACTCCTCCCTTGATGTTACTTCTGTATATTAACAGCAGATGCTTTTTCTTTCCACGAAGTCTTGTTATAAATTGTCACTTATTGTAATGTTAAAAGTAATGGCTGGACATTTGTAATTTTAAACTTGAAAGATTCATGCCAGAAAACACAACTAGATAAACTAATTCTTCTTTATTTTAAGGCTACATTAACAGAATCTTGCAAGGCTGAAAGTATAAACTTCCCATTGCCACTTTTAACCATTTGATCCATTAAGGTGGCCACTTCTAAGTTTTTTTTTTCTCTGACCAGTAAGCCACTGGGAGCTTCTCCCTCTCTTGCCTGGTTGTCTCCTAGGCAGCATTTCCTCCCCTTCTTCTCCTCTCCTTCTCACACTTTCTTTTACACCTATGGTTTTTTTCATAGACAATGGTATTGAGATGAAATGAATCTCTTTCTCTCAATATATCCAGGCAACATTATGGAAATATATCTGACCTGATACAAAAATTAGTAGGTTTGATGCCATCCATCAGTGCATGAAAACTCTGAATTGGATTTGCACCTCTCTGTTTCAATGGAGCAAAGTATCCTACCCTGAATGTGTTCCTCACACCCTGAATCATATGATGACCAGCTGCCTTTGAAAGGTTATACAGGAGATTTCCTCCAACTAACTAATACTGTGCTTATTTAGATAAATTGCCTAGATATTAATATATAGAACACTTATTCCAGTCTCATAAACCAACATGTTTAAAAATGTAATTTAAAACTTCTTGAATTTCTCATACCTTACAAAACTGACTACATATTTCCATCATACATATACCATAGTATTGTGTATTTCTTTTATATATTTTACTACTGTTATCCATGCACTCTATTCCATACACTAAATATAGGTAGTCCTTGACTTACAACCACAACTGAGCCCAAAATTTATGTTGCTAAGTGAGACAGTTGTTAAGTGAATTTTGTCCCATTTTACAACCTTTCCTGCCACAGTTGTTAAGTGAGTCACTGCAATTGTTAAGTTAGCAACATGATTGTTTAAGTGAATCTGGCTTCCTCATTGACTCTGCTTGACAGGTCACAAAAGGTGCTGACATGACCCCAGGACACTGTAACTGTCATAAATATGAGTCAGTTGTCAAGTGTCCAAATTTTGATCACACGACCATGGGGATGCTGCCCATGGTTACAAGTGTGAAAAACGGTCATAAGTCCCTTTTTCAGTGCTGTTGTAATTTCAAATAGTCAGTAAATGAACTGTTGTAAGTCAAGAATTACCTATAAATATGTATGCATTTATCAAAATCAGGTGAAATTATGGCTAGTGTTTGAATGCACCAGTAGGAGACAGGTATAATTCAATACATGATGTATAGTTGGCTATGTGCTCAATGCAAACAGATCAAAGTTTTGCAAAGTGACAACAGAGAGAAATTGCTTTAAGGGAATATTTCTCTTTATACTTACAAAACACGAAGATTCTTAAGTCCAGCAAAGTCCACCTTTGTAATCCTTGTAATATTGTTTCTGTCTAAGTCACTGCAAAAGAAAAAAAATCACATTTGATTGATGTTTCTACCAGGTAGTTCAATCATTAAAAAAAAAATATCATAGGAGTACTGCACAGTAAATACCCATTCTCTACAGGAAATATGAGACAGGACTGAAGATACTTGAGTAGCATTGCGACTTACAGTAAGAGATCTTCTGGATAATTACTGAATGTTTCTTTTTGCAACTTCTTTTTGTTAAAAATGCAGAGCCAAAATAAGACAAGGATTAAAATCTGATCACGAACTCCCTATTGTCCACTCTACCATGAAGATGTTTAAGGTAGAAAATGAGAGAAATCGTGCTTTTCATGGAGATGGTTAGACTTTTCTTATCAGTGGGAGAATCTCGAAAACATGCATGCACATACAAATAAGAGCTTTCTACTAGCTTTTCAGAACCAAAATTTAAACTTCCACATCTCAAATATATAAAGAACAAACCTGAAAAATCATCAGGATAAAGAGCTCAAAATACTGAACATGACCACCTGACTAAAACCACTCTCCATTCAGTCTAACAGCTTCTATTATATATATTTTGCAACTGATTCGGCGATTAAATCCTCTGAAGTCTGCTACTGGTTCTGTGAGTTTGCTACCGAGCGCACAGTTTACACACGCATGTCCACCTGAAGCGCGCTTGCACAGCGCTAAAAAAGGAACATTTTGAAGCCTTCCAAGTCTGCAAAGGTAAGTAGAACAGCGAGGGGAGGATCCACTGTGCCATGTGATTTAGATTAGCTAGAAAGCAGGAAATCCGATGATTCTAGCTAATATAAATCATGTGCCACAGCTGATCGTCAGAAATACCAGTTTGCCTAACCAGTAGCATTTTTTATTGCCAGTTCGCCCGAAGCAGTCCAAACCGGTAGCATTTCACCCCTGAACTGATTGCTAATCACATGCTACATACGTTTTTTTGCTTTTACCTTTATATTTATTAACTTATAAATAAAGTTATGTAAGCCAATGTATATAAGTATTATTTGATATATTTGATTTATTTGCATTTTTAAGAATCCTGGAGAAAGTTTTTTCCCAGCAAATTTTTCAAACTTGAAGCAAGTAAAGTATCTGTGTAATATGGTATAAGTAGCTTTTGCTAACATGTACAGTAGCCACATAAACCTTTAACACTAATACTGCAATGTCATATAAATCCTCTTATGAAATAATATTCCTAATGTTCCCACAATAAGAAGGAAGGGAAAAAAAGTCAACCGTTGGGTGTTTTCCCAGATATAATTAAATTATAATTAAATTATAATTAAGTCCAATTAAATTCATTGATGTTTATTCTAGGATTCTGGTCATAATATACAAGATAATATCTGCAAACCTTCTATCCTAATTGGCAGAATATATCATGCATGACTATGATCAAATACAGAACTTGCCGATTTTGTATTCTAGGCCCTTTTACTTAATTTTAACTAGTTGCTTTTTAAAATCATGATGGGACGGATTTTTCCTAGAAATCACAGGATTTTTTTTAGTATAGTTTATGAGAAAAGGATTAGAACTTAGTGAGAGAAGTCAGTAGCAGTTCCACAGTATTTCCATAACACCCATCCATCCCATAACTTAAACCATCTTTTCCTTAGCATATTATTCCCATTCATTTTTTTTAAAAACTGTGGGAGGATGTGAGAGACAGATACCCATCAAGTATAACAAAAATAATGTGAAAGCAGATGGGAACACAAACCACTAACTAAACTTGAGACTCCGAAATATAAATTTTAGATACTTAAAAAAATGAAATAAACAAACCAATCTATATGATTACTCTTTATTCCCTATTTCAACAGGAATTGGCCTTGAAGAGCCTGGTTCTTCATGCCCAAGCTTGACATTAGACAAGCCAATATGTGAAAAGCCAATCACTAAGCCTCCAGTAGGAAATTTAATGAAGGAAAGTATATTTTTTCACATTTTATTTTGTTTATCATGTTTCATATGACTGAATCAAAAACATGGTTTAAGTTTTTGAGAGACTTCAGTTAGCCTTTTCTTGATCTTCTTTTACATTTCGAGAGAAAAAGAAAACCTTTCAAAGAGCTGAATTGACTTTGGTAAAGGCTGAATTAATACACTACTACCAGGACCTCGTAAGAAAAACACAAAAGCAATGGAATCCCAAAACTATAGATGTCACCCCATTCCTAAGAGGTCTTTAAGGGGCATGCATAAGCGCACAAGTGTGCCTATCGTCCCTCTCCTATTCTTCCCTTTTATTCAAATCTACCTCATTTATTCATAATCTTGTCAATACTTGTATCTGTTTTCTAATATATGCTTGATGAAAATAAATAAAATTAAAGTAAGGAATTTTCACAGCCTCTGACTAGAAATCACTGTCTTCTTCCACAAGCATTCTTCATCTTCTTCTATTCCATCAAACTGAACCTCAGATTCTGTCCATCTGCTACATCATCACTTCCTTGCATTTAAAATCCATTTGCCACCCCCGAGGTTGTTTTTCCTTCTACCACAGAGTTTATCTTTTAGACTAAACTATTTCCCTTCAAATTTCTTACAAACCTAGGAATCTGGCTGAAGGAGACCTTCCTCCCATTCTTCACTGCCAAATCTTGAGTCCCAGGCTACAAATGGATGAAAGAGTAATTTTAAAAGCTCCAAAGTAATCTGAAATAATTTAAATTTCCCACTTGTCCCCAAATACTTGAGAATAAGAGATGGAGAGGAGAGCAATTGGAATGGATTACGGCCCGTTCCCTTTAGTTCACTCATTTGGATAACACTGAAAACAGGAGACAACTCATTCATAGGATAAAATGAAGTCACATGAAGAAGAAATCCAGCACAGCTTGATATGGTGCTGAGTTTCAAAAAGTCCTCATTTTCTATTACAAGCTTGATATGTCTAGCCTTTGCATTTAAAGGCTTGTTATCTTGGCTAGCTTTAACCTGAATACAAAATGTATTTTGTCTCTCCTATGTACAATGCTGACACTCTCTCTTCAATAAGGGCCCCCCAGATCCTTAAGGCTTCAGATATTTGATCAGCTTTTCCAGCAAAAAATAGTTCTTTCACCTCTCCAAACTAATAACGCTTCTCTGGGACTTGGTGTACACCATCTGCATTTAGTTTCCTGACATTCCAAGCCTGGATGAAGGACCTTTGAAAGACACATATGAAAATAATCACAAGAATACCAGTGAACACACAATTCTTTTATTATGTATTTGTTATTGGTTTTAATTATTTGTATAGAGTTGTATTCCTTCATTTCCAAAAGGACTATGAGCAATTATATATGGCACCCTAGCTGCTCCCTCTCCTGACCCAATTACCTTTCATAGTGGATTTGAATAATATGATTTGAATGCTTCCATTGATTTACAACAATCTAGAGGCTCTGTTTGATCAGATTAATGCTTCACTTGACTAAAAAAAAATAGACCTCATACATCAACTGACATTATATGGCACCTGATAATCATTTGTTCCAGCCTGATCAAAGGATCTGTCCAACAGACTATCATGGGACTAGAGAATGCTGAACAGTGCCCTCTGCTGGGTTGGTCTGTTCAAAAACACATTTTAAGTGTTAAAAGCTACTTGAGTTCATGAACCTGAAATAATCAAACTGAGAGTACCTGATTTGAGTCAGTTGCAATATAGTACATTTGATTCTGCTTTTGATAAATTACTGGATTTACAAGATTAACTGGATTTTTGATGAAAACAGTTGGTGTTGTAGGAAGTTGGTGTTTGCAGAACTGGATATTACCAAATGGAGAGGAGCGGACAGGACAGGACAGAGCTGGAAGGGACCTTGGAAGTCTTTTAGTCCAGCTCCCTGCTCAAGCAGGAGAACCATTACTATTTCAGTTAAATGGCTGTCTAGTCTCTTCTTAAAAACCTCCAGTGATGGAGCACCCACAGTTTCTAAAGACAAGCTGTTCCATTGGTTAATTGTTTTCACTGTTAGGAAGTTTCTCCTTAATTCCAGAGTGCTTCTCTCTTTGGTTAGTTTCCAACCATTGTTTCTTGTCCTCCCCTCAATTGTTTAATGACAATAAAATTAAACTGAAGTGACAGTTTCATTAATAGGTGCATTACATTATGTCACAATGTTGACAGCTCTTTTAAAAAGTGATACCAAAACAGAATATAGAACTTGGTTTAAATTATAAAGAAAAGAGTTTCTTCTTGGAAGAATCAATTCTATACCAAGTCAATGATTTGAGTATTTATTCATTCAGTTTATCATTTGGACCTGATCCTATGGTATCTGGATATCATAGATGGCATTATCAGCATTTTCAAATGTCAAAAATTTGCAACTCGTGATTCTCTGACAGTAGTTATGCAAGACCAAGCAACAAGAGATCATTGACTTCTTATGGCTATGTTTGTGAAAAATCTGATCAACCCTATTGGGAAAATGTAACTAAATTTAACTAATTGTTGATGAAAGAGTTACATAACATTAGTTACCAACACTAATGGAAGGAGGACTAATGGGAAGAGGGATAAGAGAACAAAAATGATAAGGGGACAGGCAGCTGGTTTCTGGGTGCTCCAACACTGGAACTTTTAAAGAAGAGACTGGCCAACCATTTGTCTGACATGATATAGAGTCTCCTGCTTGAGCAGGGGGTGGAACTAGAAGACCTTCAAGGTCCCTTCCAATTATTTTACTCTATTCTGTGCTGTTTTAATTGTGAAGGAGAATAAGCAGAGTAAAATTGTGAAGACATTGCAGAAAGTTAGAATTATTTTAATGGTTAATTAAACCAGACATTTGTACTGATTACATTGCTTATCAAAAGGACAAAACAGAAAAACTGTCTATCCAAATAGAAGTTTAAAATCAGAATATGTATGTCCCAAAGATGCTTTTTCAAGAAACAACTGGACTTCCTTTGTTTTTTCTTGAACAAGTTTCCCTTCTCATCCAAGAAGCTTCTTCAAGAAAAAACAAAGAAAGTTCAGTTACCTCCTAAAAAAAGTACCCTTGGGACAACCATGACCTGCATGAATAAGTATCTCCATAGACATTCAGAGTCTGTATATTTCAAACACACAGCATTAACTTTGACTTGTAATTTTTTCGCAGTTAGTCTTGTGTATCATCTATAAAAATATTTTAAGGACGCTTTTAAGTTGGAAAGTTGTATTTCGTAACTGTTGAAGGATATAACATTATCATCAGAAATTTTAATATCATATAATTTATAATTTAATTTAATTTAATTTATCTCTAAAGCAGCCATTCTAATAAGCTTAGATTATTTTATTAACTTGGTCAGGATACCAACAGAAAAAATGGCAGTCTTTTATAATCAGATTCAGATGACACCAAAAAAACATTCTTAGTAACAGAAATACTTGATGTTTGTAAACTTGCCACTGTATTTAAGAGAAAGTATTTCTTTGATAATATATGGAGAAAGCTAATTAAGAAACATTAGTGTCAGATGTGGATGAACCAAAGATCAGTCATGTTAATTAAGCCTTCTAGAACTGAAATTCAATTTCTAGAGGACCCAAAATTGCTCCCATCGTTTGAATATAAAGGCTTTTTAATAAGTCAACACTGTTTTATGTATTTGTAGTGTTTCCTAATTCTGATATCACACGCAAAAGATTAGTGATATCACTTTTGTTTAGCCATCTGTTCAGCATCTATGAAATTCACAAGTGAGAATCTGTAGCCTTTATAGGCTTCTTCTAATATATGAGGCAGAATTAGATGGCTGATTAACATCAGTGTTCTAGAAATAAAAGATTGGATAATTTAAATATTAAAATCCACTTTCCCAAGCAAATTTATTTCCTCTTTTTCTACTTTTACTAAACAATATACACCAAACCGTGATTACGTTATTTGAATAGTATAGCTATGTTAGTAAAATGAACAGGTGTAAAAGAACACAAGCAGACATTATAAAGTAGTGATTATATTACTATCTATTTATTGGCTGCTTTGTGCATATTAATTAAGATTTTTGGAAAGCCAAGCTAATTGTTGTTTATTGAACAAATCATGCTTAAGCCAAAGGCAGGCTGGGATATGGAGCCCCTAAGTCTTGTATATCTTCCAATCAGAGGTGAGTTCCTACCAGTTCTATCCGGTTCTATAGAACCATTAGTAACTCGGCAATGATGTCACAGAGCTGGTTCTGTTGGTGTCGCTGTGAGCACCGCCATCTTGGATTTTGCTTCTGTGCATGCGCAGAAGCTAGTTTTTGATTGCTGTGTGCATGCATGTGCGTGCACTTCATGCACGCACACGCAGCGCAACCCTGAGTGAACCAGCAGCAAAAATACCCACAACCCAACCCGGCTTCCGATGTCTATTTTCTATGCTTTCAGTAACCCAAATTGCACTGTTGAAATTTCATGACAGCTTTATTTATTTAAAATAACAAACATCTCCCCCATGAATTTTATTTAATGTCTTGTTTCCCACCTTTTAAGGTGAGGCTAGTTTGGATTAAGTTTCCTTTAAAAATGTCTTTGTTTTGGATATTTGTGTGAAGATGTCGGGATAACTTAAAAAGGCAATGGTCAATTGATGATGTGGCTGGTTTTCTCCAAAGGTTTTTACATGGTATATTATCAAAGACTGCCTTTAGGTCCTTAAAAACAACATTGTATATTAGTTCATGGTTCAATGGCCAAGTCTAAACTTCTGTCTATGAACATCAACTGGGAACCAAGTTGCTCCCCGACAGCATTCAATTTAAGACTTTATAGTTTTAGCATCTGGAATATAAATATATTATATATAATTTATATATTGAAAAGTAGCAAAAGTTCCAGTTAATGTCATAATTTACCAGAATGTCTAAAATCTAAGCCTTCCTTGATGGATATTTTGCTATGTGAGATTGTGTGAGATGTATCATTGATACATACACACACACAGAGAGAGAGAGAGAGGTGGAGTCAGGGCAACTGAATGGAGCTGTTGGATGCCCTTCCTGTTGCCAGTGCAGAGTTCACAACAGATATCAAATTATTATCATTAGCCAGGTTAAATCTTACAGGTTGAGAAATGATATGCCTGAATATTTATTTATTCAATTTAAATAATTTCTTAAAGAATTAGTTATTCAATTTTTGTTTCTTCTTCTAACTCCATTATTGTCCACTATTATTTAACAATATTGCTGACTTTTCATTAAACTTGAATTTTATTCATAATATCTCATCTATTGTTCTGTTCCTATTTTCCTCTATGGTGAAAATGCAACTATTTTCTCAATAACCCAAGTAATACAGTAGAGATGCCTTAAAGCATTTTCTTCTTACTGATTTAGTGAACATTCTGAGAATAATTACTCTAAAACAAAGGTCTTAATATTTTCCAGTCTCTGATAGCTGGAACATTAATGGAAGATTGACTGAGTAGGCCACAACTTTAATAGTTAGGAATTCACTTTCAGTCTTTTACTTGTACAAGGAAACTCCGCATAAGAGCTCAAAAAGCATATTTTGCAGTTTAAATCTGAGATACAAGTCATGTATGCTACAGTATATGAGAGCAGCTATTAAATTAGTCAAGCTAAAGCATTAGGCTCAGTGTTACATAACATGCAGATATATCTATAGGCTAGATAGATAGATATCTATTTCTGACTTAGACATTCATCATCATCATCATCATCATCATCATCATCATTTTAGCCATTGTCTATCCACTGCAGGATGAAGGCCTGGGCTTTCTTTTGCCAATATTTGCTGATGTCGTCGATCCATTTTGTTTTAGGGATGCTTTTTATTGAGTGGGACCCATTCTATGGCTGCCTTGGTCCACCTGCCATCAGTTCTGCCATCAGAGGATTTGGGACCTAGTTCTTCAAACAAATAGTATCAGAGTTTTCCACTTGTATTTTATCTCAATTTGCATCACTCCTTGATCAATTCCCAATTGTTAGAAACTGTAATTGTCAATCTAAGCAGGAGATCATTCCTTCCCTCCTACAAAATCAAACCTCAGATGTTTCCCAAAAAGTTGCCAATTTTCTAACAATAGCTATTGCTTGTAGAAGCCACCTGGAGCTTCCTTCACACTATTAATTATTTCAGGTTTCAGTGTAACAAGTTTATTATTTTATATTTGATAGCTGATATATTGCCATACTTTTCATTTAAAATTTATCTTGGACCATAAATAAATAAATATTTCATGCCTCGACTTGTTCCATTCCTCAAATCCACAAGAACTTGACAGTCTGCACAGACAGATGGTAACAGAATGTATATGTCCTCCAATAAAGTTTATAGTTTACCATTTTTTCTTGATTTCAATACGCATTTAACAAATACAAAGGCATTTGTATTGCAGTAGGTAAGAAATCATTGAAGGTACAAATAATGAATGAAGGGACTAGGCAACAGTCCAGGAAATCAAAGTATCCTGATAGATTTGTGAACCAATACTGTAATGCAAAATAATTACATGAAATCCTAGGATTTATTAACAGAATTATGCAGTTACTGTCAAGAGAAGACATTGTTCTTTTCAACTCTGCATTAATCAGACCACGTATAACTACTAGATTCAATTTTGGGCACCACGTTTATGGGAGGATATTGACAAAATGGAGTACACCCAGAAGGGGACATCCAATATGGAAGTAAACAAAATGAGAAAAGTTAGAAGCATTGGGCATATTTAATTTATATAAAGAAAGACTGCAGGGAAGCAAGGTGAGAGGACAGAGTTTTTCCAGAAGACAGGATAAGAAGCAATGGCTTTAAATTACTAAGAAGTACATTTCATCAGGAAAACTGCCCTAATAGTAAGAATTGCTGTTACAGATCATACTCTGGAAACTGTTACACTGATAGTTCAGTTGATAGGAGGAAAAAAACACTGGGAGTAGATTGTGCAACAAACAGGAGCAGATACATCTATAAGGCGGCCCCAGTTCACACATCATTGATTGATTTGACTATGAGCCGTTGATTCTGTGTTGACTCTTAGCCACCATACAGACAGATTTCCTCCACAATAATCTGCCTTTAACCTGATCTTTTGAGTTTCCAATAGTGCATTCTTTGCCATTGTAACCAAGTCTATCCACTTTGCTGCTGTTCATCCTTCTTGATTTCCTTCCACTTTTCTTAACATTGGAGTATTTTCCAGAGAACTAGGTATTCACATAATGGGTCTGTGGCAGGATAATTTTTGAGTCTGATCAATAAATACTACAAAACACATCCCAAATAAATATATACAGTAGGCAAGGTAATTGGTCAATTACAATAAATCCAGGAAATAGGACCATAGTACATTCAGTAACTCAGGTTAAGAAACACACCATGTTTTTAGAGATTTACAAAAAGCTAACAGGGTTGGGACCATTCTAATCTCAAAGGAAGGATATTCCATAAAACAGGTGCTACCTCAGAAAGGGTGTTGGTCTTACCTGAAATACTCCTTCTCGATGTACTGCCAGAGAATTCAAAGTATGGCTTTGGCTCTTCCTTCTTCCTTTTGGAGACTGAATCCATTGAGCTTTGTGCCACGCCTCTCCTGGCTCCTTCCCAGTTTGATGAAGACGTAGCAGATGACTTGATGTTTCTCTGATCTTGCTGTTCACTCCTGGACTCTGGACCAGATGGTCGCCAGGATGGGGGTGGATTCTCTGGCAGTACATTGAGACCAATGCCCTTTCCCCGATGTATTACCCTGAGAATCTAAAATATGGGACATACCAAACCCAGCCTGTTCTAAGGGTGGGACCCACTCTGGACCTGAGTCCCCAGGTTTGTATGTACTTTCTGGAGGACCATTTTGCCAAATTCTGCCTCGGCTGAGGCGAATGCATCCAACTTATAGTGTCTGATGGAAGGAGACAGTGAAGACCAGGTCACTGCCCTACAGACTTCCTCTACAGAGATTGCCCAAGCAGCTGTTGTGGCCACACTTCTGGTAGGGCCTGTATCTCATAAGCCTTGATGATGCATGTCCGTATCCACCATCCCACTGTCAATGCAGTAACCTTGCTACCTAATGTAGAAGTTGGAATGACACAAACAGTGACTCCATTTTCCTAAGAGGAACTGTTCTTTTTATGTAAATGCACTCCACCAACCAGGGGCTGCAAAGGCTTTCCGACAGTGAGGCAGGCACAGAGGAATGAAGCGAGAAAGAGAGAGAGAGAGAGAGAGACAGACAGACAGACAGACAGACAGACAGACAGACAGATATAGAAATACACAGAAAGAGAAGGGAGAGAAAGAGACAGATGAGGGATGAGAGGGATGTAAGGAGAAAAAGAAAGACAGATAATAGAAAGATAAGAGGGATGGAGGGAGTGTGAGATAGAGAAAAAGAAAGATGAGAGAGAGAGACAGATACAGAGAGGGAGATAGAGGGAGAAAGATGGGAGGGAGGGAGGGAGACAGAGAGGGAGTTACC
>JANHFT010005152.1:5783-18796 GCA_032467955.1 Pseudoxenodon macrops | reverse complement strand
GCACATGCACCAAAGACAAATTCCTTGTGTGTCCAATCACACTTGGCCAATAAAGAATTCTATTCTATTCTATCCAAAGTAGGAGTCGCAATTTATTAATCATAAGTCAAAACCGTAATCACAAACGCAGGCATCATCACAGTCTGTGTACCAATCCTAACTTATTTTTTATTCAGGTTTGTCTTTATTTAGAATCAAGAACAAACACATTAGGCTCCTACTGTCATCTTTTCTTTTCTGGAAGAATGTGAGAAATAAGATCACAAAAAGCAACAGCAATAGTACTGCAGGCTGAAGTGGCAGAAATAGCAGGGGAAAACTACTTAAAACCTGATGTTAAATATGAATTCTTCCACACTTCAACAGCACAGCTTGTTTCCTTGGGGAAATGGAGGGAGAATGAACCAACAAATCCCGGCTGAGCAACAATCATGATTCACAGTCAAAAAGAAAGAGGCAACTTTATTCCCATATATTCATAACAGCTTAATTTGCATGTGGAGAAACTCTAAATGAGCTCATTTCACAGTTATCCTATAGCTACAGTCCTGACCTTAAGTACTTACTGTATGTGTATAGCAGATCATACTTCATGTCTGAGGATAGAAAATAAGTCTACCCTTAAAAGGAAGCTATGTGTATATTTTCCCAAGACTTTTAGAAACTTCTAAAGCCTTGGAATGAAAGAAAAGCAATGAACTGATGGACAATGCTTTGGATTGCCAGGGTTAGTTCTTGATCAAAAGGATGTTAAGCTTTTTGAGGCTTCTGGCATGTCCAGAAATTCTCCTTTAATCTATGTCAGCAGGAGCTGGCATGGATTATTTTTTTCCTATTGGCTTTAAGAGACGAAAAGGTGGTGACCCAAAATAAGGATGGACGAAAAACAACACATAACTGCACTTTTGACTTGCCATTCTGCTGTCACTGAGGCTTTGGCTTTATGAGAAACTCCAAGATTGGAGCAGTATGCAATTGTAGGAAGATTTATTCTTCCAGTGCCGAAAATATGTTAGATATAAAAGAAATATAAATCAGATTTTTCTATCGAAGTGTGTAACAAAGTCAGATGTAATGCTGGTATTTTTTCCTGTTCCAATTGAAACGTGTTCAAAGAACAGACCCTGGCCCTTTCTGTTTCAAGATTACAGTATTGAGAAGAAGAAAAAAAGAACAGGCAGTAAACATTGTTTTATGACGATTGGATGTTTCAGTTTTACCAGTACCTTAGCTAACTTGCATTAGTCTGCCTACAATTTTATGAGAGAAGCAAAAGTCAAGTTAACAGGTAGTCCTCAACGTACAACCACCATTGAGCCCAAAATTTATGTTGCTAAGTGAGACATTTGTTAAGTGAAGTTTACCCCATTTTATGACCTTTCTTGCCACAGTGAAGTGAATCGCTTCTGGAAAACACTGCCAAGAAAACTGCATATAATAATGTATATATTATTATCAGAGCAACTCATGTTATCAGAGTAAATGACTTCAAGAAACTTCAGCAGCTCCTGGCTAGCATTGTTTGGATTTGGAAGCTAGGACTGGTTAATACTTTGATGGAAGACTATCATGGAAATCAAGGTCTGTATACCGTACTACACTAAGAAGTTGAAACACATCCTAGAAGAAGACATTGGGAAGGCACTTCCTTAAATTCACCAGAACTTGAGATCAAATAAAAGGAAAGTTTGTTTTCTATTCTTCTTTATTCTTCTACTTTCTTTTTATTAACAGCACTACCTGTGTAAATTTATTTTAATAGGCTGTAGTAGCAAGCAGTTCCCCATTATTACAGATGCTTTGAAAGTTGCCACATTCTGTGTGCAGGACTATCTAAAGATTGTGGCTTTTTAACAGCACATCATGATCCAAGTAATAAAATAAGGGCCATACATGCAGCAGTAGGCAGTAACAGAACCTGGTAACGTGCAAGATATATCACAAATGTGGTGTAGAGTACAGAAAGCTAAATTCTTTATCCATTGAAGGTATTCTTTCTGTCTGACTGTTTTTCTTTTTTAGGGCTGAGAAAGAAAATATTTTTGTGGGTTTGTGAAATGCAAAGAATAGATTCTCTGTGTGTGTTCACAATATGAATCATCATAAGGTTTTTTTTCTTTCTTTCTTGTTGTTTTAAACATCATTTATGCCCTCTGTATTTAGTCTCCCCTAATGCTAGAGAGATGTATCATTGAGGCATTTCTGCATTGTTTATTTAGGCTTACGTGTGACATTGCAACCATCCCCATCCTTCTGGACGAATTATGGCCGACATTTAATGGCAAGCTTAAAGTAGGCCATGTAATGTTAGGGGCAGAACTCTTCCCTTTCTGCCAGTGATTTTGTTTTATAATAATTGCTAGCAGATTTCATTCCTGGGGAACCCACACTACTTACTGCATGCATGGCAAGCATTTTACATCAGCAGATTACAGTGGAGTTGATTGTCCTACATTTCGGGTAGAATATGCAGGGTATAACTATGTGAGTAAAGAAACATGATAAATGTTCTATGTTTCTTCCTCAGTCATGTTTGTACTGAACAATGAGTAGGAAGTTCCGCCCGCCAGACTAAAATCTTTGCTACTCAGGAGGTCTGCCATCTTCAACTTGCCAGGACCAGCTTTGCTCACATAAGCAAATTACTACAGATAATGAGAATGTCTAAATGATGCAGAAGAGTTGGTTGAAAGGTGAAGGAGAACTAGACTGAATTTCAGGCTACAACATTTCAATTTAGAGCCCGGGAGGTGAAACTCCATTGCTGTGGGAAATATCACCATGCCTAATACTGTATCTATCCCTGTTTTTCCCTTCCTCCACTCCTCTACCCATGCCTGGTTCATATTCCAAACATGGCAGAAAGCAGGTGAATGGACCACAAAGAACAAGAGTAAGGAGGCAATAAATAAGTGAAAACTCCAACAGCTTCTTTTCACTCAACACTGAGTTATTTAAGGGTAAGCATCTGGTGTCCAGATTGCAAGGTAGTAACCTATCCACAATTTATAAAGATTTCACTTTTTATCGTGCACATAATTTCTTTGAGGCAGTTAAGCAGAATGATGCTTTGCATCTTTAGATACACTGTAATGTATGCATTCATTTGCCTTCCCATTTTGCAGTTTGGAAAACAGAGGTAGTCATTTGTAACCACAGACTGGTCTGCAGCTTTCTGGGGTGGGGTGGGGGGAAGCACCTTTTGGAATCTATGGATATTTTCAATAGAAGTTAGATAGTAAAATAACAAGGCACACACACACACAAAACACACACACACACACCACAGAGACAGAGAGAAAGAAAGAAAGAAAGAGAGTGAATTAAATCTATATGCCACTCAAAAATAAGGTGTGGACTTGTAGTTATTATGTTACAGATTTTCAGTTAGCACTATCTAATAAAAGAAAATTTCTTTGTTTGACTTATTGAAAATTTAACTCCTACACCAAGTACAGTTTTTTTAAAATATGCAGCTGTGTCAGTCCAAAAACTTCATGTTGTAAGGTAAAGTAGGAAGTTGACCTAGTATTTTCCCCCCTGTACTGTTTTCCACAACACTCCTAAGTGGCAGGCTTGTTTACAGAGAAGCAATTTTCACTCAACTCGGCCATAATACGTATTAGTGAATGCAGTTTTTATCTTTTATTATTGTAAGCCGCCCAGAGTTACCTTGAGGTTACATAGGCAGCCTATAAATTTTATTAAAAAAATAAATAAATTTTCAACATGAATCAGAAATAGCCAATTGGCAGCAAATCACTATGACAGCTGATTAGGAATGAACGTTGTGCCCAATCCAATTTTAACAAGGAAACATTAGCGATCAATAACTGCATTTGAAAAGAGAAATTTTGGGATCCAGACTTCAAGTCTCAGCTCTGATAGAAGCTTTTAAGGTCTCTCAGCATCTCTTTCTGCTCTGGAAAAAGGCAAGGAGGATCCAAGTAACAAAAGTAGTGTTGGGATGAAGCCCGTTCCTTTTCTAGAGGGGTCCGTAAGACATATGTCAATGGGCAGAGCTTTCATCATTCTGACAAAAACCACAAGAATTTGTAAATGTCACTATTTTTGGCACAATACATATTCCATAAGCAGAAAAATCCAACAGACAAATCTGATACATTTGCAGCCCTAGTAGCCCTCAACTTAGTTCATTTAGTTACTGTTCAGAGTTACAATGGCAGTGAAAAACATGACTTATATGGTTGTTTTTCACACTTACAACCACTGTAGCAACCCCGTCCTTATATGATCAAAATTTGGTTACTTGGCAACTGGTTCATGTTTACGGTGGTTTCAGTGTCATGTGGTCACCTTTTGCGACTATCATAGTTGAGGCAAGAAAGGTGGTAAAACGGGGCAAAACCTAAAGTGTCTCACTTAACAACAGAAAGTTTGGACTCAAATATGGTGGTAAATCAAGGTCTACCTGTATAAAACTTTTTGACTACAAATCAGTACAGGTAGGCCTTGACGTACAGCCACAATTGGGACTGGATTTCAGTCGTTAAACAATGTGATTGTTAAGCAAGGCATCATGGGCAATGTGTTTATGACCATTTTTACTGGAGCTGTTCAGTGAATCATGTAATTGTTAAGTAAAGCTAACTTCCCTCATTGATTTTGCTTGTTGTTGATCCCGTGGCTGCAGGACATTGCAACCATCGTCATGTGAATTGGTTGCCAAGCACCCAAACTGTGATCACATGACCGGCAGGGGTGGTGCAACAGTCATCACTCTAAGGATGGGTCATAAGTCACTTTTGTAACTTCATTGCTGTTGTAACGTCAAACCGTTCTTAAACATTTGGTCATAAATCAAGGACTATCTGTATTGGTTTCATTTTTTTTAATGATAAAATATTTCAAAAGTGAAATATTTGCATTACACAAGAGCGTATAGAAGCTTAACTAAGATCTGTACTAACCAAATTCATCAAGCAGAGCTAATGCATCTCCTAGTTTGTAAGTAACCCTGCTTAAAAAGTCCCAAATACAGTCATTGTTCAGAAAGGTTAAAAAATGATAATAAAAAATCAGTTAGAATGGATAACTACTAAATGACATTTGAAGATATATTTGAGTACTATGATGGTTATGATTTCCAGATTCCTTTTGAGCATGCTGAAAATCTCTAGGCAATGTGCATCTGCCTCACATCTACATGTAGTCCTTAAAATACGACTGTAATAAAGCCTGCCCATTACAGTTGCATATCACAATGATTGTTGGGTAAAATATCTCGCCTAATGACATCCCTGCTCTCCCCAATGAATCGCTAAATGAATACCCAGGTTGTTAAGTGGACCATGGAGTAGTTTGGAAGTGGGAAAAGGCCTTGAAGACCTAGCACTGACCCAGGCCTGCCAGTCCTGGCATTCCCAAGGCCTCCACTATCCCTGTCCTGTGCTCTGCTTCCTGATACTTAGATTCACGGTGAACTTTTCCCATGCCCCCCCCCCCATGCCATAGCCTCATTCCATGCCACAGGCCAAATACCGTCCTTGTCACTTACCTTTTGAACAGTTCAGAGGCCTTCCAGAGCATTAGAATGGATTGCCTCATTATGCAGCCATATGACGTGGTTTCAGAAGCAATGACCATTTTGTCCTACCCACAAAATGACAGCCACATTTGGGTTACCACCGCACAGCCAGGGACAAATTGCTTCATTTTTATGTGACATTCAGAAGCTTCTGCAGCAAGGCAGCAAAATGAAACAGTTTGTCTGGTGGCTGCCATTTTGTCCCAGTCCAGAAGTGGGTGGAAGAAAATGGCGGCTGTATTTGGGTTGCTGCCGCATAGCCAGGCGACAAACTGGTTCCTTTTGCTGCCTTAATGATGTCTGCACAACATTGTAAAAGTTTTCTGCAACATTGAGAAGTTTCTGCAGCACTATGCCGATCTCATTAAGGCAGCAAAGTGAAGCAGTTTGTCTGGTAGCCACCATTTTGTCCCAGTCCACAAGCAGGCATGAGAAAAGGGGAGGGAAACCCTAACCCTAACCTTGAACAGCCCAGGGACATGTGGACTAACCTCCTTCCCTAACACTAGAGCTTCAAGTAGTAATTGTGATGGATGTGTGGGGCGCAGACCCAAGTGCTAAAGGATCCTGGCAGGATGGGATGGGAGAGAGTACTGCAGTGTTCCTGTAGTCAGTCATAAGGGGCACTGAAGCCATCATAACTTTGAAATAAGGTGCTGTGTAATTTCGTGGTATCTATTGTAACTTTGAATATTGTTTGAGTGACCTGTCATACCTCAAGGACTACCTGTACATGCAATAAGAAACTGGCCTTTTGCACTGTTTATTTCAAATATAAATTCCACTCAGTTTAGTATAAATGATCCTAAAAGTAAGCCTGAAAAAAAGATTGTAGCCTAATATAGGTTTGTTTCTAAGCAAGAATGGATGTTTTTTAACCATAAGCAATATGCTAAATTGTAGGTTTCAACACAATCATACATAGCACTTACAGTAACTTAGTTCCGACAAGCCTAAATCTGAAATATATTTATATTTCTTGCTTCAGTTAAGGAAAAACAGAATCATGATGATACTTAAAAGTTTTAAATACAATTTCCAAAACACAAACTTATATACATTAACGCAGCAGTAAAAACCTGGCTCAGATTAAGTTCTTCCAAAAAAATCCTTCCCATTTTGTTAGTGAAAGCTATGGGCCATGTAAAACTTTTCACATGATGTGCTGACATGAAACATTATCGGATTTGTTTTCACATGTCTGAGACTGGTAAAATCTTGATTGCTCTTAAGTGATTGTACACAAAGGAACCCACGGGTGACTGAAAATCTGTGGACATGATTTTTCCATTGGCAATACTTTCAGCTAGTTACAATCCAAATCTATGCATTTACTTAGATGCAATGCACAACAGAATTTACTTCCATGTTTGAGTTTGTTAGATTTCCTAAGTTACGTATAATACTGTAACAGAACAAACTCTCATTTCAATTAGTATTTCAGCAGAGTTGTATATAAAAGTGTATATTAAGCCACTAGATAACTCCATTATTATTATTATTTTTAAAAACTCTCTTTAGATCATCTAAAGTCACTCTCAATAGAAAGCTTTAGCATATATAGGGTATGGAAGGTAAACATATTAAGGGTAATTCCATGACTTCCAATAAATTATTACCCTTTAACGGCATTACGTTTTCTCCAACCTCTATAATTTGAGAATGGGCATTCTTTCATTTAAGTAATCTTCCAAAGCCACAAGTATGAAAACAAGGCTTGTCAATACCATTGGGTTTTATTCAATCCCTAATTAATTAATAGACTGGTAGTTTTCTCATATGAGAGACAGTCTGATGTAGTGGTTACAGTACCATGCTTTAAATGGAAGAAAATGGGAGATTGTGGGTTCTAGTCTTCCTTTTGGCACAAAGCCAGCTGGATGACCTTGGACCAGTCACTCTCTCTCAACCATAGGAAGGAGGCAGTGGCAAACCACTTCCAGAAATTTTGCCAAGAAAATGGCCGGGACTACTCAAAACAGTTGCTAGGAGTCAGCAAAGGCACAAGTAAGTATTTCCATAGCCTCACAAGAATAAAAAAAAGAGTTAAGGAAACAGATCAGTTACCTATTTTCTATTTAAGTTTGGAGAGAAGTTTGGAATTAAAAGGTAAACCTCAAGTGCTAAGTATTCAGAACGTTTATTATTGATCTTTTTATAAGGCAAGGAACAACATGAACAAATGCTTTCAGAAGATGTTTCTTCCTTCACATCTCAGACTATTGACCTCAATGAAAGCCACATTAACAAAAGTCCAAGTTCTAACAGGAGAATAGGGCAGAGTGCTAAGCTAAAGTGTGTCTAGCTACTTTGTGACCTCTGTGTTTTTGGGTGAACATAGCAAAGCATGGATCAGATAACAATCAACACACCCTTTATTATTTAACCTTGAAAGGTATATGCAAAATCTAATATTTTATAATCTAATTCAGATTTTTGAGGATGAGCACTGAGTGGACATTCATAAATTTACAATCCACATGGAACTAAAACTTTCTGTTTTAGCCATCTTTTCAACAGCATTTTGAATCTATAGAATGATGCCCTCCACTGAAGTTTAACATTTTGCACCAAAAATATCTCAAACTGAAGAAATATTTTGGCTTGCATTTTAATTGTTTGAAAGCAGGGAAGGGAATTAAGGGCACCAGTGCAATTATTATGAAAGTAAATTATCTACTAGCCTTTCTTTTCCATTGACAATACTTGAGCTTTTAAAATCTCTGCCATTCCATGTAAATAAGACTTATTTCACTAGGTGGCTCAGTGGCTAAGACACTGAGCTTGTCGATCAGAAAGGTCAGCAGTTCAGTGGTTTGAATCCCTAGTATAGGTCTCCTGAGTGAGAAGGGGGTTGGACTAGATGACCTCCAAGGTCCCTTCCAACTCTGTTACTGTTAGCCTTCTGGATGCAACTAAACCTGTTAAACACTAGAAAAGTGGTTTCAAGTGCATTTCTAGCTGAAATGTGCACGGAGTTCAGTATTTTAGATTACGTGATTGGAGCATGTAATTATGACCTGTATACCTGTTGTGGTAATTGAAAGCTAAGTCATAACGACATGTATTGGAAGTACCGTAAATCCGTGTAATTCCCAATGGAACTTATTTAGATAGATTAGACAAGTGAGTTACAGAATACCTTTCCTAGAATCAACCAATATTCATCATGGAAGCAAGACCTCAAAGGCAGATGGGTATTTTACTGACACTACAGATTTAGTTGCAATTGATTAACTTGGCTGTTAAGGTAGGAACACAAGACAGTAGAGCAATGTGTACAATATATACAAACTTCATGTTGGTCTATTAAAGATGTCAAAGGCATTCAATACACACTGTAATATATCCTACTTCACTGTACAGCTGAAGTATGAAGATTTACTTTCAGTCAGCAGAGTATATATAATCACACGTACATAAATACAAAAGAAGACATATTTTGTAAATTGTGTATAGCCAACATTCTAACTACTGACCAATAAGTAAATCACAGAACGGAGACATACTTTAGTTACAGTGCAAGTTCTTGCATATTCACGGGATAAGTTCTTTTGTAAATAGAAGTATATTTCCCTCTTTTTAAAAACTGTTGGCATTTAAAAAAAAGATGTATATCACTATATATACTTCAAAGATCAGCTAAAACCTTTGACGGTCTATGCCACAAGCATATGGCAAGCATCTCTTCTGTTGACAATAACATACAGTATATTCCTAGGTGATTCCTGATATTAAATTTCTAAAGGAAAACTGATCCCAAATGAAATATACCTTACTTTTTTTTTTCTTCCTGAGGTACTACATCTACAGGAAGGCTAAAGGGCACACTTTTAGCACAACCCATCAACTACTGGCAATAACTCTCCACAGGACCTATTGTTAGGTAGGTGTGCATGGATAAACACATGCACATATAGAGCAATATGGAGCTCATAAAAAAAGCCACCTGTGGAGACTGGAAAGGCTGAGCGAGTCCCAGAGTGTTCTTGTTAATCATTCCAGCTAGCAGAAAGCAGCCTTGCTTTGAAGTTATCCCCTTTGCAATTGCAAACTCCTTCTAGCTGGCCCTGAGAGTGAGTTGTCTTCCCAGCTGCAGTTTCCTGGATGCGTTTTAAGAGGTTGTGGAGCGCTGAGGTGGAAATGCAAGTAAACTAGCCCTGGATTCTAAGGAGACATTCCAGGGAGCATCATGTGGGGAAAATGCCAAGCATACTTGTTGCATGTGCTCCACTGCCCGGGCTCTTCTCTTTCCCCTTTAACATTTTACCCACAACGGTTAAGCGATTAAACCCACAGATATAAATACAACAAAGGCTCTTTATCGGGCACTATTTTCCTTGCCAGGAAGCTGAGGAGCAGCCCTATGGATCCCCATCTCAGGATACACTTCAGGGCCATTATACCTGCTCGATTTGGGCAAAGAGGGGGACCAAGCGTAGAATCTAACCCCCCCCCAAAAAAAAAAAATCTCGGGTTTCCCTCAGTTCCTACCAGCGGTGTTGTCAAACGCCCCACAGGGGAAAAGAAAGTCTTTTCAGGCAACCTGCCGGCGTTTTTTACCCGCCGTTTCCTCCTCTTCCTCCTCCCCACCTCCGACCGGTACTCACACTCTCTCCGCATTCCTGGGAATGCCTCGGGGCACCGTTTTAAGTCCCAATCCGTGACAATCCACACCGGATCCCGAGCAGGTACATTTACTGGGACAGGCTTCCGTACCAGGCAGCCAAAGCGCCACGCTCCACAGAACCCAAAACAAACAGAGGCGCCCCCAACTCTCGTTGCCTGAGCCCAGCATGATCGGCGCCTCTCCGGATAGAAGCGAATTCAAAAGAAAAGAAAAAAAAGAAAAGAAAAACTTGAATCCGATCCCGAAATCGGCGCGGGAGCCCAGAAGAAGCAAGCTCAACACCGCCGGGGGAAACGGGATGATGCTAGGAAAGACATCTCTTTCAAACTCCCGGGACGGGTCTCCGCTTTGCCGCCTGCACCCTCAGGAAAAGCTACGAGGGACGTCCCGGTTCCCCCTCTGCGCAACCGAAGGCACGAGCTGCCCAGCTCAGCTCTTGTCTTCCTTTGCGAGTCCAGGTAATCGGCCGGTGGGAAAAGGTGGGGGAGCTCAGCAGCCCCAGACCCTCACTTAACCGGCCGCGAACAGCCCAGCGTGGTCCCTTGAAAACCAACGGCGGCCGCAGCAGGATCCAAATCCCAAGAACGGAGCCTGCGGAGCTTGAGGAGACCCGGGGGCGCTCGCAACCGGCCGCCTCTCCATGGACTGGGCACGGCAAAACAGGCGGACTCGGGAGACGCGGGAGACGCCCCCCTCCCCTCCCCAAAATATAACCTTCGTCGCGGATTGGCGGCCGCCCTTACTGACGTCACGCAACTTCGGAACTTTGGCAGGGTAGGTAGGGCAAAAGTTTGAAGAGCGGCGGTGGCGGCGGCTGCCGAGGGGAGTGGTGATGCGCGAAGCGGAGGTGGCTGGCTTCTCCGCGAGGTGGCTGAGCTGCACCGAGGCATTGGCAGGGCTGCCTGAATCGGGCTTAAAACGAGAGAAGCTAGTGGAACCTGAAAAACTAACCAGTGGGTGCTAATGTATCTCTAGCGGTTAAAAAAAAAATATGCGTCGAGTATGCACAAAAGTACCTTTTCCTTATTGCTGCGAGATGTACACCTAGCACTTGATAGCTGATTTGGACCCCTTGATTTCTCATTTTTAGAAATGATCGGTGGTACGACGGTACCAGATCTGGACTGCCAAAACGCTAGTGTGCAGGAAAGAGACACAGGAAGCATTGACTGTACCTGGCTGTGGTTTTAGTGAAGCAGGTCTGGTAGCCCTATTCTTCTATGAGGGCTAAAATTCCTTCATAAGGCGTTCTTACTATAATTATTGCTTACATTGAAACAGGATTCAGACACCAGATATTTTTGGCTAAAGAACAAGTTTCCAAACAGTGACTCAAGCCTTGTCTTCTATACATAGTAGTATTTACTGGATCTTTATCAAACGTTGCCATTCACCTTCAAGATCATTACCGTAGCCAGAAGTACTGAAGCTTGTTCTGTTAGAAATTACAGTCATTTGGCAATAAATATCAATTTTACTTTTCAGGATTAATATTCATTCATTCATTCATTCATTGTGGCAATCTCATTTCAAAGGGATTTGAGCAGTTTACATCAAAGATCCTGGTTCAAAATTCAACCAAACCCTAATCTTATGTACACCTTGGTTCCAAGTATTTTATTTCAGACCCAATTCCCTGTACTGAAACTTCATGGCCTGAAAGTTTGACCCTGGGTATGTCTGAGAGTGTACTCTAGCTTTCTGCCAGGCCATGTGACATGCACACCTGCCCAAGGACACACACACAAAAAGTATCTTTTTACACTCTGTTTTTGCTCATCACTATCAGCAGTTCAAAACTGTCATCATGTTACCTTTTGGGAAACCCTGCTAGGTAGTGACTGTTTTCACATGACATGATTACCCCTTGTTAAAAACATGGTTTGCTCAACTAAAACAATTTTCTGGATTTGTAAAATCAACAAATCATACAGGTGGAGTTTTCAAAACACATCAGGCTGAAATACAATTGGCTAGTTTGTGGTTCACAGTATCATGTCGATACACCCAATGAATTCTACAAAAAACACACTTCCAGATAGGGATCTATAGGAATAGGAGTTCTATGCTAATGAGGTCTACTAAGAGTTTTAACATCTGAAGTAGTTGGGATTATTTTTGCTGAGCCTAGGCTTCCCTAAACATTTTGTTTATAGAGAAGCTGCAGTGCGTCCAGCTTTGTTCTTTATCTGTAATATAAATAATAATACAGTATTTATATATTGCAGCAATTACTAGGCTCTATTCAACCTTGACTTATGTAGGGTTGGCCCAGGTTAGCTCTTGGATGGAAGATGGCCAGGAAATTCCTAGGCTGTCAACTGGACCAGGAAGTTGAACAAATTCAATATTGCAGAAGAAAAAGGGGGGAAAAACCACCTTTGTATTAATGCCAAGAAACTTTGAACTAAAACTGAATGTGTTCGTCTGATGTTGAGTTCATCTCACAGAGAACCTTATCTTTAGAAGTATTGACTTGGTGAACAAACTTAGTGTAAGGATAAACTGGGATAATATTCTTGATGTGAATTGTGATCAAAGGAAAAAGAATTATAGGAGTGAGCATCATGTAGCCCTTCCCTCATTAAACTCCAGCTTGCATGGCCAGTGATGGAAGTTAGAATAGAATAACAGAGTTGGAAGGGACCTTGTAAGTCTTCTACTCCAACCCCTGCCTAGGCAGGAAACCCTACACTACTTCAGATAAATGGTTATCTAACATCTTAAAAACCTCCAGTGTTAGAGCATTCACAACTTTTGGAGGCAAGTTGTTCCATTGATTAATTGTTCTAACTGTCAGGAAATTTCTCCTTAGTTCTAAGTTGCTTCTCTCCT
>JANHFT010005151.1:87463-101744 GCA_032467955.1 Pseudoxenodon macrops | reverse complement strand
GAATAGAATTCTTTATTGGCCAAGTGTGATTGGACACACAAGGAATTTGTCTTTGGTGCATATGCTCTCAGTATACAAGCTCAGTTTTCAGATGCAATGGCGTCCTGCAACCCTCTGCCAGTGAAAATGGAGCTTGGGAAGGCCTCATGCCGTTGTCCCGAGCTCCATTTTCACTGGCAGAAGGTTGCAGAATGCCATTGCAGCCAAAAACTGAGCTTGAGAGCCTGCTTTTACTGGCAGAGGCACTGTGGCCCAGTCCTTTGCTGTTTCCAGGGCGGCCCCATGGGCGAGATCAAAGCACCTCACGGGCCAGATCCAGCCCCTGGGCCTTGAGTTTGACACCTCTGGATTAGATAATGTTGCAGTAATAAATCTGATTGATTTTATTTTTTGAATATGTTTAAAGCTGAGAGCCAATTTGGTCTAGAGGTTTAGGAACTGGACTTGGAGTAGGGAGACCTCAGTTCTAATACTCTCTTAGGCACAAAAATGAATTTTGTGATTTTGGGGCAGTCATTCTCTCTCAGCCCCAGCAAGAAGGTAGTGGCCAGCCATTTCTAAAATTAAGTAATTTTACACAGTCTTAGATGCCCTAGGTTCATATGAGTTGCCATATAACAAGCCGAAACGTTCCTTTGTTTGTTAGAATTGACCTAACCTTTGTACTTTACATTCTATTCACTGGGATGAACTTTGAATCTATATTATTCAAAGTTTGACCCAATTTGGTATAGTGGGTAAGACATTATTAGGCTGGAAACCAGAAGAACCTCTAGTTCTAGTTCTGGGCATGAAATCAGCTGGGTAACCACTCACTTTTCCTCAGCCCAAAGGAGGCAATTTCAAACCACTTTTGAAAAAAACTTGCTAAGAGAACTTCAGGGATTTTCCAGATAATTTCTGAGAATCAGATTTGATAGAAGAAGAAAAATGCAAACTTTAATTTGTACATTAAGATAAAGTTACCCATCAGCCTAAGATTGCAATGTTGTGCTCACTTAATATGGAGTAATCCCACTAAGTCAATGGAACAGGATTTTGAAGTAAGGATATACTAAATTTTCCAAGGCAAATGTTAAAATAGTTTTAAAAATATTTAGATCATATTCATTGAACTCATGTTTTTCTTCTGATTTCATATATTCCACAGTGTGCTAAAATACAGTCACTGCAAATGCTACTCTAAATTTCCATATTTTATTTTGTGATTGCATGCTGGTTCCTCCATAATGTAGATAGGATGGACATATTCATAGGCATAATGAATAATAAAAGAATGGGAGGGAATGTCATCTTCTGGTAACAGTTACATTAACATTGAAAAAATGTATCTTGATAAATAAATATTATCAGAAGTCTAATCTTACATTGGTGATTTCTAACTAGTTTTGAGGTATATTTAAATTGTCTATAATAGTTAAAACAGTTTCCAACATAGATTGCATTTCAAACACTTTCCAACCAATAGAAAGGTTGGTTTCAGTAGAAATTTTCAGTAGAAAATAAATCATTTTGTATAAGTATAATAAAAGTCCTAATATAGGACTTTTAGTATACTTGTATGATCAATGAAGAATGAGGTTTTTAGAATGCAAACAAAAGGTGTTATCAGATTTGTGAGATTCTTTTCTAAACTGGAATCTATTACTTCAACTGCAGGATTTTCTGTAAAGGGAATGGTGAGAAAACAGCATCTGGCAGAAGAAAACAGATTCAAAGAGCAACAAAGAGTAAATTAGGGACAATGATGATAAACCTTAATTCAGGCTGGAAGATGTCAGTGAAAGCTTTTGTGGGGCACATATGGCGCCATATATAACAGGAAGTAAGGATACAGAGGGAGGATCATATATTCTGTTGCAAATCCTAAAGTGTTTTGGATAAAATGAATTCTTGTGTCTTTCAGAGAAAAAAGAAATGTTAAAATCCATGCGGAAAGGGAAGTCTTGATTAAACCTGCCCCCAATAAACAGATGCTAAGTATAATTTCTTTCAGCTTAACATTGATGGGAGATTTTGTTTATGGTCTTTCTCTTTATCATATCTTTTTACATGTACCAACATTTTTGAGAGTGTGGTTTTCAATAATTTTTAAATATTAAATTAAAATATTTATAAGATAATATCTTAATTTAGTGTTTTAAAATTACGTGAAATATTTCACATGATTTATCTGCCGGTATTTTGAAATATTTACACACTTTTAATTATTCTAAGCACGATCTTTAATGTGTTTAGTAAGTTGGTAAAATCTAGGATAATTTAGGTGCAAAAATTCCAATTAGGTCCTTGCTCCATCCTGAAAGAAGTGGCAAAAATCACAGGCAAAATCTACAGCATGGAGCAATACACATCCATTATTTAAAGGAGAGTAAGATTTTAATTGGTCCCAGACATCACCAAAGATGAAAGGCTATTGGGTAATGACTAGATGCCCAGAGTTTCAACTTAATGTGTAGCAGATGAATGAAGAAGAGACATAAGGAATTGATTTACAACATCTGAAAGTTTCCTTAAAAAAAAAAAAATATGTGTGTATGTGTATGAAAGAGAAATGTCATTCTTAGCAAATCTTCTGCAGAATTAAATTTGATATAAATTAAAATGTATTGGCATTATGTACTTCACTTATGCCAAGGCAGTTTGTTTGTGAATGTGATCTTTAAACGGTCGCAACCATTCCAATATGTTGAAAATAAAATTCCAGAATTTCCAGCCAATAGAGACATCAGGGAAATGCAGACTAAATAGTTCTAGAGAGGTCAAGGTCAAGGAAAGCTGAATTATTATCCCACCTTGAGACAGAGAGGGAGGTATACATATAATATATATTTTGTTATGCGAAGATAACCCAAGGGGAATATCGTGGTTATAACATTCTGTAATTGTAATTCACCTTCATGTCAAAGAACCTATTTAATAACTTTGGACCTTTGGTCTCTCTCTCTCTCCCTTAGGCCAACCCACTTCACAGGGTTGTTGTAAAAATCTGCCTGCCAGGTATTTATCTGGCTAGCGTCCTTAGTCTGGTCAGCTTCAGCACATTATTTTACCCCCTGGTTAGGGCTGAAAGAAAAGCTTCTTCAGAGGGAGTAGCAATGAAAAAATCCTGCAAAGATCGCTTTGCCCGCTAGCGCCTCGTTAGGTCTGAAAAAAAGCTTCAAAAAAGCTACATTCGGACTGTAAGATGCACACAAATTTTCAGCCTCTTTTGGGGGGAGTGCGTCTTATACTCCGAAAAATATGGTATATCATAAATTGTCACATGCTATTATCAAAAAGAAGGATACTCTGATGCTTCAGGACTGTAATCTTTTTGAAAAGCATTTAATTTTCTCAATGCCTTTAAAAGCTCAGCCTCTTTAGGGAGAACAACGTATTTCAAATAGCCTGATATCAAGACATGTAACTCACAAGCATCTGTAATAACTGTGACCAAAAGCAGACCAAGTAGCCAGGGAATCCTTTTTTAGCAAGAAATTAAAGGTGTTCTCTATAAATGTGGTTAATAATATGTCCCAAAGGTGCTTTTTCAAAAGGCAACTGGACTTTCTTTGGTTTTTTTGAAGATGTTTCGCTTCTCATCTAAGAAGCTTTCTCGGTTCTTAATAATACAGTTAATAATATGGCTGAAGTGGTAGACACTTTCAGAACTAAGATTATGCTGTAATAATAAGATGAAACAAAAATATGTTTCAGAAGAGCTTGGCTATATCCAAATATAAGCAAAGACAGTGCAATAGGCTTCGTTATGCAAACATACCCCAAGCATTCACTAAATCCAGTCCGTTCTGCTACAGGACTAAATCCAGAAGCAATTAATTATAGTTTGAAGTAATAAAAACAGTCTGGAGAGGAATACTGAACAGTTTTGGTATAAAGTCAGTCTAGTTGGATTTCTTTGCCACTTCTCTTATCTCCTGCCTTTAATTTCTTTGACTTATTATTTCTTACTCTCTTCCTTTGCTTTGAATAACATTGGTTACCTCAGAATGTCCTGGGTATATGTGTATGATGTAAAAATGAGGATAGTAAATAAGTACTATAGAGTTGGAACTATAGGTAAAGCAAAATAACATTGTGAATAGGTTTTAATGGGAGCACTCATGTTCTTAAGCCTTTTCTCCCTGCATTGATTCAAAGTGCATCGTGAAAGACAGACAGACAGACATTGTTTATCAAGGGTTTTTAAGAAATCATAGATCAGATCCAGCAAAAGTTAAGCACATTTTAGTGCCATTAACATTGATTGAAGCATATGTTTATAGATAGGCCTTGGTATCTATACATTTATAGGTAGCACTTCACTATTCTGTATAGTTTCTTATATTCACATCCAAGGAGGTTTGGGCTACAGTCAACAGCACAGACCTCAATACATAGGAAAGGCTTTGCACACAAAAAATGTTTACTATTACAGTTGTTTTAGACAGCTATGAGACTGTACATGATGAGACAATAATTGCAGATACGATTTAGCATCCCGAAGCACTGAGGGCAGAACTATGATTTAAGACCCAGAAGTAAAATTAATGACAATTTTTGCCTTCACAATGCCTTGATTGGCCACTGTGTCAAAATTTGAAAACCTTTTCCCAGGAGCACTAAACTATTCTTAATATTTCCTTAGGAGAAATAGCTAGTGAAGAACAAGAAATGCCTCTCTTCTCGCTTATTGCCATAAAATAACATTTCCTAAATATTGGTCCCTTAAAGATATAACAGAAGTCAAAGAGAACAGGATTAGTATATCTTTCCTTTTTACTTTTCATACTGCTTCAAGCTACAATCCACAATCTTATCCAAGTATTGAATAGCTATGCCTTGCTAGATTATAGCCTCAGTATATTTTCACCAAGGCTTCAAATCAATTGACTAATAGCAATAAGATTGTGTTTTTTTTACAATTGCCCATTAATGTAGCTGTGCATGGCAGGCATGCAATAAAATAGATTTGTTATCCAATGTGCAGTATTAGTCATTATGTAAATAATAAAAGGTGGGGTAAAAAAATAATGTAAAAATTGAGTTCTATTCCCACTTTAGGCGCAAAGCCAACTGAGTGACCTTGGGCCAGTCACTTCTTTCAGCCCTAGGAAAAAAGCAACAGCAAACCACTTCTGAAAAATATTGCTAAGAAAACTGCAGGGACTTGTCCAGGCAGTGTCTGAGAATCAAGCACGATTGAATGGAAGAAACAAAAATCAAGCATTATGCAAAGCAGATACCTCTGTGGAAGCCACGTGTTTCCCACAGCCCAATAGAAAATGGCTATGGAGGCAGGGCCCAGTGAATGGGAAGGGAGATGTGCAACTGCAGAACCACAAGTGGCTAATGGATGTTGGGTAGATCCCATTTTGACAGCGTCATCAATCACATCATTTATAAAGGATGCTAGATATTATCCACACCTAAAATTATGTCAGGAGAAGAGGGAAAACACTAAAACTGAAACAGCTAAATATGATATTAAGCTTCCTCAGCTGGCAGTGACATGGGGGAAAAAATGTTAGCAGGCTATGTCATGTAAAAACAGCTACCAGGGCATGTTTGCGCCACTGTTAGAGGGACATGAAAATATCCCTAATTGTCTCTCCAACCCAATATTGTCAAACTGCTTTGGAGTAGCTCTTCAGTTTCACAAGCCAAGTTCTTTACCATTCCTGGTCCATGACCCTTTTAACTGAAGTTGCCAAGGAATCTGTCTTTACCAGGAGACACTGGAAATTTTAGATGCAGAGCTTTCAACATTGTTGTTATTCTAAATCCACTCAAGTGGTGTTTTCTAGCAGAGAGTGTTGATGTGGGAAATGTCTTCAGAGACATAAAACTGATTAGTAATGACTAGCACTGTCTCCTCCTTTCCCTGAAATTTCCATAAAGTTTCAGCTTTGGCTGCAATGAAATAATACAAGTTACAGAGCTGCAATATTTGATGGGTTGCAAAACTGGGCTTCAAACTAAACTCTGCAAAATATACTGGAAATGTCCCATTGTTTGTGATTTTATAACTTTTTTCATCATGATGATCCCCTCCCTATGAAATAATTGTAAAATTACAGTGAAGTATCCTCCAATCCTCAGAATGAACCTGAAACCATGGACAGTGAATCAAAACCAGCTGATGGCAGACAAGGAGCCTATGTTCCATGCAATTGAACTACTAAAAACATCTGTTTCTCTGTGCTAGTAATTCCACCTTTTAAGAGGAGTTTTAAAAGATGGGAACAATTTCTGCAAATACAACCCCACACACACACACACACACACACAAAAGCACCTAACCCCTAGCTCATGCATTTGTAATTACCTGGTTTAGTCTGCATACTTCATTGGTATGAGTTTAGATAGAAATGTTGCATCTGAATTCAATCTAGGAAGGAGAAAAAGAAAGGAAAGGAGGTATGAGTACTGGACACTTAAATATTCTTACATCTGCCAAAACATTCCTGTGCCAAAAAGAGAGAGAGAGAGAGAGTATATCTTACATTAGAACTGTTTTCTAAAGAAGCCACTTGACTCCGATTAAATGTTTAATTTCCTTAAAACAGTATTTTGGACTTAGGCCTTTGTTCTTCCTGGTAATTGGGATTTCTGTTGTAGTTTAGGAATTTCACTTATCTGCTGGCTTTGCTCCAGTGATCCAGCTGGCACAGTGAAGCTGGAGGGAAAGGAGCAGCAGGCATCCTTTTGGTGGCTTTCTATTTGGCAGGGAGCAGAAATGTAAGATGCCATCAGCTGGCTATGTGCTTAACAAGGAATTCTTGTACTGTGGAATGAAACGTAGACCGGGAGAGAATTTCAATATCTTAAGCACCAACTTTTGAATGGCAAAGAAAAGGAGATTTCTGCCATACATCCTTGCTTGTTATCCCACAGTGAAAATCTATTGATGGTGCATCAATACAGGGAGACCAGAAAAATCCAACATACTAATATCATTTCTGAAATTTTGGGGTGTTTCCCCCCCCCCACTCGAGTTCAGGAAGGAGAACTGTACTTGTATGTTTAAAATTGAAAATGTTATGTTTTAGAGTATCGTAAGCTATCTTGTGAGTGTATGTTATGAGTATTATTATTTAAATGATAATGCATTCAGTTTATACATCTCCCATCATAAAATAGAATTAGGAGTAAAAAGACTTGGTGCTCACCAAATTTGGTACCAAGTTAACATCCCTTTGAAGATTTCTTCAAATGCCAATGTTGTATTTTCTTTCTTGGTCATAATTTGCTTAAATGTCAGAGTTTGGACTATTTGAAGAATGGCCTTAAGTTAACATTTTAATGGGTGGAAGAGTGATTAACAGAGTCCTAGTTTCTACTACACAGATTTTCAGGGTAGTGCATGTAATATCAGACCCAAAACCAAGAATGGCATTTGGTGATTCTTCCAAATTGATTTTTAATTTTTTTTCACATCTACAATGTTTTCCCGAAAATAAGACCTAACTGAAAAAAAAAGCCCTAATGTGTCTTTTGGAGCAAAAATTAATATAAGACCTGGTTTTCGTTTCAGGGAAACATGGGTATAGACAAAATCTTGTCAGACTGACTGCACTATTATAGAGTCTAAGACAACTCGCTGCCATTGGCTTGATGCAAAATTCTCACCCCAACTGTTACACCCCGGCCGATTTATCAGGGGCAACTCGCCATGGGACAATTCCTTTTATGAGTTACATCAGTGTAATGTAATGTGAGAATGCCAAAGGCAAGGGGAACCTCCTGCTCCTCTTCTGTAGCTCAAACTGTGGAAAAATATCAGGACAAAATGGGGAGCAGAAGAGGAAGTTTCCCCCACCACCACCACCAGAAAAAAAATCACTTGGGAGAGAGTGACACAGAGTTCAAGGGGTATTGTTGAGGGGGAAAGGGGTAAGCCAGATGAAGAAGGGAGATAGAGGAAGAGAGGAAAGGAGGAGAGAGTGATTCCCCTCCTTCCAGCTTTCTCCGGTGATGAGTTATATACCGTGACCCAGAAACAGGCATTTAATTCTGTTTTACAACAACAACAAAAAACACCCATTGCAGATAATGTATTCACTTAACGACTATCACAAAAAAGGTCATAAAATTAGACACGGTCACATGATAATCCATTTAACAAGCAGCACAATGTATGACCATCATTCTGGTCTCAGTTATAGTTGTAAGTCAAGAACTATCTGTAGTGTGCACCCTGTTGAGACAACTTCTGCAATCGTTTCTCATATAGAAAATTATTTGATGCATCTCCTTCTTAAGTGCACTGCCTCCTGGCTTCTGCAGGAAGGCATAATATAGTGAAACCTTGTATTCCAGAATGTCCAGAGAAATTTGGTACAATGCATGCAAAATCTACTGCATCAAGGTCTGGTATATGGAGGTTTTTATAGAGGTATAAACTTGTGATACAATTGTGAAATATTTCCCTTGACAAGTTATTTTCTAATGCTGAGGATTGCTGCAATCAAACTGAACCTTTATATCTTTGCTATGTTGCATAAATACAATAAGGCCTTTACAAAACTCCAAAAACTCAATTATTATGTGATCATAGTCATAGCAGGTAACAGCAGTTAACTGACTTTTTCTAATCTCAGAAGGTTAAGCAGGGTTGGGCCTAGAATAGTCTTTAAATGGGAAACTACCACAACTTCCAGGGAAAAACAGGGAAGTTGAAAAATATCCTGGAAAAAGAGAAAGACAAAAGTATGGGTGTCTACTAGAAATCCATCTTGGCTCATAATGCATCAATACATGGATTTTTTAAATTTGTTTCTGTGCTTCCCTTACCATTTTGAGCCAAGCATGCCTCAAAACTTAATTCTATCTTAAAACTCCCCTAATTTAATGACTATGGCTGAAGCATTGCTTGAGTATTTGGTGAGAGCCAAAATTATTGGTTTCAAGGAGGAGTTTCTTAAAACCAATGAATTTCCCTTCTAAAAGTTAGATGTCAGCGGTTTCTACCCACTATTACTATTTTTTAATTGGATCAGTTGTAGTAGAATTGATTTATAAGTCATAAAAATACACCAATGGTAGGTTGCCAAATCTTATGTGCTGTTATGGCAAATGTTCTAAAGGAGATCCTAGCTTTGGCCTGTCAAATGGCCGAGATTTGAATATTTTGGATGTTCCTCTGTTTAGTAAAAGCTGGTTTGAAGTTTTCTCCTTCCCTCACAGTTTCTCAAAATCAATAAGCTTCATGCTAATTCTACCCACAGAATTTCTCACCAATTTCTTTTTACATCCTTTGTTCTTTTCACCCTATCTCCCTATGCAGAGTTGCTGGAACTGTGGCCGTAAAGCCAGCGAAACGTGCAGTGGTTGCAACACTGCACGTTACTGTGGCTCATTTTGCCAACATAAAGACTGGGAGAAACACCACCACCTCTGTGGACAGACTCTACAGGCCCAGCCACAAGGGGAGACACCAGCAGTCAGTTCCTCCGCAACACCGAATAGTGGTACCGGGAGCCCCATCGACACCCCACCAGCAGCTACTCCTAGGTCAAACACCCCTGGAACTCCAAGCACCATAGAGTCGACTCCTCGCTAAGACTGAACTTTAAAATACTTAAAAGACAAATACAAAGCAAAACAAAATCCTCATCCTCAGATACTCAAAGGTTTCTACTGAACTTTCACATTTCAATATTATAAAAGAAATTATACTGTATCTTGAGGTAGAAGCAAAACCCAGAAGAAGGCCAGTAACGGGTCATAATGACTTATTCTGGATAACAAAGATATCTTTTCTTTAGGAAACAGAGAAGACTGAACATACACACAATGATAGATTTGACCTCCTCCCTGTTATTTTCCAGTAGCTGGGATTTTAAACTAGGTGACCTCATTAACACGATGCTTTACCAAACAGCAAACCAAGAGATTGCTAATTGCTGTTGAAAGCAAAAATGCTAATAATATAAAGTCACAATGTTCTTTGTAACAAAAAAAAAGAATGGATTTTTTTTAACTGCGAGAAAGAGAGAGAGAATGAGAGAGAGAGAGAGAAAGTAAGAAAGAAAGAAAACAAACCCCCTCATGGGCTTAAGCATTGGATAAAGCAGCAGACATTTTAATAAGAAGATGAATAGCGTCCATGGGTTACTGACTTGAACTCTGAAGACCCGTATCAAAAACACACGCAGATGTGCAGCAGATTGGAAGGAGACACAGATGTTCATTTTTTTCTTCTTGTTTCGGAATGAAATAATAATATCCAGGTCAACAGAATGAAAAATGGAAGATGATTGCAGTGGGATGAAGGACTTAAAAGAGCAGCAAAGGGAAAAAGAAAATACCATCACACAAAGATCTCCTCTTCTTTTCTGTCCTTTGTTTCGTTTTTCGGTGGGGATTATTTTTCTGTTTTGTTTTGGTTTTGTATTTTTTTTTTTTAGAACAGAAATAAGAACACAGCCTGCAGTTAATTAGCATTTTGGCAGCTATAATATCAACCAGCTGCCTCTATCCTTCCCCCCCCCCTCAAAAAGGAAAAAAAACAACAACCAAGCTTCAAAATTTCCTTCACTTTTTTTACAAGCTTCCACAGAGGAAGACCATCCGGTCTGTTTCACCTCGTTCGTTTTTGTATCAGCGATGGTGACAATGAATGCAGTGACTCCAGCTCCAGATCTCATCCAAATTCTTTCCATCTCGTCCTGTCTGGGTTTTTAATTTTTTTATAAAAAAAATTAAAAATAAGGAAAAAAATATAGTAGTTCTCTTGGTGTAAAAGCACTTCTGTCCTGTGAGGTTTCCCAATTGTGTTTTTTTTTTTTCCCCTTGTAAATGTGTTGGGGCAAATGTGAAAATGCATTGTAGTTAACTATGCTCACATTTAAGTCTTCTTTATTACTAGTAGGTGAGAAACTTTCTATGCTGCTTTTATATCTGTCTGTAGTAGTAATATTTCTCTAGAAGGTCAAAAGAAAAGAAAAGGAAAAGAAAAAAAAGAAACCCCACCCTCCTTTTTTCATTTCTCCTGAAGAAAAGAAAAGCGGGGGGGAAAAAGCTATCTTTCGGAGCTGCTATTTCACTCTCTTATAGGGGGAAAAACATTCTGAAACCTAGCATGCTTCCTGGAATGCTAAAATATTGGTGTTTTTCTAAGAGGGATGTACATAAATGTATTTTGCACTGTCATAATGACTCCTAGGCATGCTTTTTTGGGGCAAACTCTTTTTAAAGATGCTAGAGCCATTTCACCGAATTTATCTGTAGGTTAGAATAGTGGTGGGTTATTTTTTTTAATTTTTCTCTCCCCTCCTTTTTTTGTTTGTTTGTTTTCTTTTTTTTTCTTTTGCAAAATTCATTAATATGTATTTTATAAAAAAATAAAAAAATAAAACAGGCTATCATACTTTTTTAATAAAAAGCAGTGCATGCATTATCACTGTAAGGTTGTACGGTATTTCTGATTTTACAAAATAGAAATTATGATGATTAGAGCTCCAAATGCTGAGGTGTAGATTGACAGCTTTAACACTGCTGAATGCCAGGTTTATATTACAGTATTATTACAAAAAAAACAAAAACAAAAAAAAGGGAAGTCAGCCAAAGACTGATTTGATGGACCAAAATCTGAGTTCTGAAAGCATTGTTTCTATTTTCCAAATTATCAGCAGGTTAAACATGTTCAGCAAAGGTATAATGTACATTCATTTAACCCTTCATTGTCCATTGTCTAGGCCAGAAATATTTGTAAATGTAAACAAGTCAGAAGATGGTTATGTGCTTTTCTACCAAGTAAGCCATGCAATAAATTGGTTTTAATATCTTTATTGAATGCCACTGTGGAAGGCATTCCTAAATATTTTTTATTTCAAGCTTTCTCCAAGAAAAAAGAAACGATTCTCTGCCATACAGTTAAAGTGGATTGGATGGGCCTGGATACAAAGAACTCCCTCAGTTTTTAGGGCCACTCAGTGGCTACAGACATTTTGTTTGAATATCTCTATTACAGATAGTCCTAACTTACCAACTCCATGACCGTTCAGATTATGATGGCACTGAATAATTAAACTTACAGCTGGTCCTTTAAGTTGTGGCCACTGCAGTGAATCATGATTCACTTGGCAACCAGTGCACAATGGTCTCCAACAGTCACATGATCACCATTTTCAACTTTTTCAGCTGGCTTCTGAAAAGCAAAGTCAATGGGGAAGCCAGCAGGAATTCACAAGTTGCAGTCACATGATGTACTCAATAACTGTAGAGCTGTGGTGGCACAATGGTTAGAATGCAGCATTGAATGCTAATTCTGACGACTGCCAGCAGTTTGATTCTCACCAGGCTCAAGGTTGACTCAGCCTTCCATCCTTCCGAGGTGGGTAAAATGAGGACCCACATGGTTGGGGGCAATATGCTGACTCTGTAAACCGCTTAGAGAGGGCTGTAAAGCACAGTGAAGTGGTAAATATGTCTTAAGTCCTATTGCTATTGCTATTGACTTAATGATTACAGCCGGAAGGGATGAACTGTCATAAGTCTCTTGCGAACATGTGATTTTTCCACTTTACGACCACATTGCTGAGCAATGGAATGGCCAGTCCCAATTGCAGTTGGTAGGTGAGGACTACTAGTATTAAAATCACGTTTTGAGTTTTCTGGATAAGAGAAAGTGTTCCTACTAGTATTATTCAACAGATAAGGAAGGTTTAGTAATCTCTGTGAGACAATGTCTGTATAAGCTGAGGTAGAGTTTTCTGTTTCCCCCATTTTACTGCTGTCTGGGACAAGGAAAGCAACTTCTACCAAATGTCCAAATTTTCTGCTGAGAAACAATGCTGAAACTGGAGAAGCTGCAAATATAAAGCATCCGTACAGACAACATATGACTTGTAGGGGGTTTGCGGAACTAGGTTTCCTCATTGTTGAGAAACCTGGCTCTTATATAGCAGAAGCATGGATGCTTGCCAACTGCCTTGCCTTACATGGAAATCAAAAGCACATAACAGGTTCTCTTTGATCATGGTGCTCCCAAATTCATTCCGATCTCTTTTGGTTCTTATTGTGACACTGGAGTCCATTCCTCTAGAGCTCTAGGCAATGAAGGGTTTAATAATCCAAAACATATATGTATGTATGTGTATGTATGGAGGTGCATATATAGATACATGCACGCACACATACGCACATAAATATATGGTGTTATCTCATAATTCTATGTCTCTAGAAGCTATGATGTATGTGAAACAACACTGTTGCTCTTGAACATAAGTGTGTGAAAGAGGGATTAGTACAGTATGTCTCTTTACTTTATAATTCAGGGCACCCGGAGTGAAAAAAAAATACAAATACAAAAAAAAAAAGAGAGAGATTCCCCCCCCCCTAACTCTGAGCTCTGTCTCCTCCTCTTCCTCCTCTCCTCCTGTTTTGCTACAGTCTCCTCAGTGGCAAAAAGTTTCACTCTACCTCTGACAGCATGTATATTGCACCAGTAGCTAACAAAAAAACTGGTCTAGTCTAGTCAAACCAAATGGGCACCGAAGAACCTGGATACCAAAAGTTAAGCTCATACAGCTGCAAACCATATCACTTCTTGGTAACAATGCAGACCTCATAAACCTAAAGAAGAGAAAGAAAGAAAGAAAAAAAACTTTTGTTACTTTCCTTTATTGCTTGTCACTTATTATACAGGCTACGCGAGAGTATAATTTGTAGGGATAAACACATTTTTTAAAAGACAAAAAGCTAACTTCATTGGGTTAGATCTGAATCGTGGTCGCTATAATAGAACTAGGGCGTCCTCTGATCTGTCTCTTCCTCTCCTCTTCCTCTTTTTCTCTGTCATGGAACTGTGTGTTGAGTGTGCGTGTGGCAGGGCTGCCAGTCTCTTCTTTTTTTTTTAAAAAAAAAAACCACCCTTCTGTTATCCTTACTTTTTAAAAGAAAATTGTGTGCGGGGTGGGGGGGGTGTATGCCTGTTGGTGCGCGAGTGTGTGTGTGTGTCGGTGCATGTCTTGGGGATTTGAAATGTACAAGGCTGGATTATATGCAAAGCATGCCAACGTCTGGAAAACATTTAGGGGGAAAAACGTTGACTCCATGTTGTCTGAACTGCTCAAGGGACAGGACAAAATAAATAAATTGGAGACTGTTGAAATGCAGTTTTGTTTTTGTTTTTGTTTTCTTTCTGTTTTCAAGTACTTTGGTTTTCTTTTTGTTTTATGTTTATTTTGGATTTTTTGTTTTGGGTTCTGCGACATTATTGTGAAAAAAGAAAAGAAAAAAGTTGTTGTGCAATACTTAATTCAGACATGTACCACAAGTTAATGGTAGACTA
>JANHFT010005151.1:31825-52612 GCA_032467955.1 Pseudoxenodon macrops | reverse complement strand
TGCTAACTTGCAACTGGTCTTTACACCTACAATCATCATCCACACGGTCACCTGATCAATATTTGGGCACTTGGCAACCTGCAGCTACTCGCAACAGTTGGAGCATCCTGGAGTCATGTGTGAGCTTCTCAGTTGGCTTCTGACCAGCAAGCAATGTCAATACAGGAAGCGGGATTCATTTAAAGACCGAAAAATTCACTAAACTGAAGAGAATCACTTAGCAACCGTGTCCAAAAAAAGGTCATCACACCAGGCAAGATCCACTTAACCATCACCTTGCTAAACAACAGGGATTCTGGTCTCAAATTGTGGTTGTAAGTTGAGAACTGTATTCTCCTACCATCAAGCCAAACATTCATCCCTTAGTAATTCCATTTTTGTCGGTACCCTGAATTGATTACCTCCATGTAGTAGCGTTTGCCATCGACTGTGTGTTCCCCGCCATTGCTATTTTCCGTGCCCCAATGAATGTGCATCTGGTGCAGGTAATAAACAGCTGAAAGGCCGCCACCAGAGATCATTGCTTTGACTTTAAAATCTACCCGACCTGCAACAGAGCAAAAACAAAATTAAGGAGCAATGATGGGTCTTTGACCAAGGAACAAATGGGCATTATTCCAACAGATGTTGATTCATAATTCAAATTAAATTTTTAGGAAGGTAGGTGTCACACAATGCCAGAAAATCCCACTCTTAAAACTGTAAGGATGATAGTAGATTGTAGGAGAAGCTCTCCTATTCTACCACCTCTTACAATATTAGACAACACAGTATCAACAGTAGAGATCTTCAAGATTCTGAGTTCTGAGGACTTGAAATGGATGCCTAAAATCAAAAACATCATTTAAAAAAACAGAACAAAGAATGTTCTTCCTGCACCATCTCAGAAAGCTCAAACTGGCCAAGAAGTTGCTGATATAGGTCTACAGAGGAATTATTGAGTCTGTCTTCTATAATTGCCTGGTTTGGCACAACAATCAAATAGAACAGACACAGATTTCAACGGGTAGTTAGGACTGCAGAAAAAACAATTGCAACCAGCTTGCCTTCTATTGAGGAACTTTGGATATTGCACGAGCCAGAAAATATCTACAGACCACTCACATCCTGGACATAAAATGTTTCAACTTGTTCCCTGCATGCCAAAACAACTAGACACAAAGAGTTTTCCCCTCATGCCATCACTCTGCTAAACAACTACCGGTAATTCGCAAAACAATGTCTTATGCCCTAGGACAGGGATGTCAAACTCGCAGCCCATAGTGCTCCATGCACTGGCCACACACCCACATACCCACACCCACACCCTATTTAGTGAAGGGGGGAAAAGTAGCAATATAAAGTGTCTTCAAGTGAAGACAAGTTTGACACCCCTGCCTAGGATATCAAACCATGTAGTAGGGGTGTATTACTATTACTCTTCTCATCTTTCCTAGTACTTATTCCTTTAGCATCTTATGATTATCACTTTGTTGTTTGTATCTTATGATTTATGTTAATTGCTTTTATTTATCACTGGAGTGTTGTATCTTATGATTTATGATGATTGTATTTTGATTATGAACATATTTTATGATTATCACTTGTTGCTTGCATGTACACTGAGAGCTTATGCACCAGAGACAAATTCCAACAACACTTGGCCAATAAAAAATTCTATTCTATTCTAATTTCAACAGAATTTAATGTTTCCTGCAAATGATAGTCAGAGTTAATTCTTGTTGACTTGCTAAAATGGACTTAAAAGAAATTCTGTGTAATAAAGAGATCCAATGAGATTCATTCCACAAGATCTTTCTAGAGCTTTTTCAAGAAAATGATTCATGCTTACTATAAGAATTTTATGCAATACTGATGGCATTCCTTTATACATACTGTCAATGGTCTTAATGGTTAAGTCCTAGATAGTATTTGATAAAAGGATAAATTTTATACTAAATCTTATGATTTGTTTAGATGATGTTACAATATAGAAGTTCTAAGTCACAGTTGTCATAATCACTACACTTTCTTGAAATGAAGAGCTTATTTAATAGCCTTGTGTCTATTCTTTCAAAGTCAAGTTGGTTTTTCTCCATTTGATACTAACAACACTCCTATTAGCCAGATTAGATGAAGAGATAGTGATTAATTGGTCCAATAAATTTCATGGTTAACTGTAGATTTGAAATTGGGGCTTTCATGTGCTAGCTTTGTAACCTAATCACAAACTAGTATCTCAAATAATCTTAAACTCAATTATGCATATACTGAATATTTCAGTTAAAATTTTTATAGTTTTTTTTAAATCAAAGTTTTCATATAGGCTTATGAATTAGCTCCCAAACAATTTTTAAAAACTGATCTAAATCTATAGGACATATTATTTTCTTTTCAACTGATATATATATATATATATATATACTGTATATATATCACATTTCAATTCTGGCATTTGCAGATAGAATCAAATTATACTTTTATTTTAAACACAGAAGAACTACCCAGACTCTACAGTGCTCAGGGGATTAATGGTCTGAGTCAGCATGCGGCAGATTTCTGTTCTCTAATCAAGTATAACTGCATCTTCCCATTGAACTCAGATGTACTAAATTGTGCACTTCTATCTTGTAATAAAAGGGGGCAAGTTCACAATCATTTGGAAACTATATCAGGATGATAAACATTAAGCTATCACTGATTTAATAATGTAATAGATACAGTCTCCTCCCCAGCCATTGTTAAATCTTCAGGTACTTCGAGATATGAGGTGCTGAATAATATGAATTTGTATTTTTTTCATATATTAAAAGATTTCTCAATTCAAAGGGTTATCAAGCCTTGAAATCCCATTGAAATCAATATAGTAATTAAAGCCATCTTTGAAAAGAACAATTTTAAGCTCACATCAGAAACATAATTTTTGATATTCATGCATTTAGTGCCAATCACAAAGAGCTACTTATATTCATCATATAACTTCCATCAACTGTTTGGACTAAAAGCTGCTGTATAGTTTGTGTTGATATAACTTAATTAAGTTAAAGTTCCTTTTAAGGTGATGTTGATGACTAATCTCACATGCAAGTTATTTTTTGGTGCTTGAATTACCGTAAATGAGATACTACTACAAACTCTGCAAATATGTAACAACCTTGCATTCTCCTTCTACCATCTCAAGTTCTAATAATAAGGCTGACTTGTTCGGAGTTTCTTTGTACATTGTATTGTACATTGTATTGTACGAAGAATGCACTAAATTTCTCCTAAAAATTCCCGAGGCCTGAAATTGGATTATAGTTTGCTCTACAGTAGGCAGCAATAACTCTAAAGATTGTTAAATTGTACCAGTTTATTTTAATATTAAGACCAAATTTGGGTATACCAATTATTATAGAAAGGACTAGTATTTGAATTTTTAAGGTTAGCAGCCACCAAATCTAATCACATAACTTTTTATACTAATTAATATCTGTAATAATTCAACCAGGGGCTGATCTATGATCTATGATCTATATATGCATATTCTCTTTAAGCAGCAATTCTTGACCTAACTGATATTACTTTGTGAACAGGGAAGGTAATAAATTGATTTAATGAATAAATAAACATCAAAATGCCTCTGGGCATTAAGTGATTTTAGTAACAGCTTCCAAACTCTGTTTAGTAATCCTTTATATTCCTGTTTTATTTAGCCAAGTTAATGAGGTATCTCTGGTACAAGAAAATAATGACTCACCTGTGGCTTTGGCATTATACCAACCAATCTCTTCCTCTTCTCAAGGTCTTGGGAACAACTTTGGCTAGTTCATTGTTGTGCTTTGTCCCCTTTCCCAATTTTTCCTCAGAAAGGGATTTATCCTGAGGCTGTCAGGATTTGGACAAGGGAAGAAAAGAGACTTAATGGTCCTGCCAGGCTGCTTTAGGGAAGATGTTTGTATGTAATTAAAGGCAACACACCTTTCTTCCCAGGCTCCCCATCCCAACTATCACTGTCCTTCACGGTTCTGTATTTTAGTTTCAGACCCATATTGGTCAACCTTCAATGGAAGCATAGAATATCTGTGTCTCTCCTAAGGAGTGAATGTCTATTTCTATTAGATGAAAAATTGCCATGGAGGTTGTTTTTTGGGCAAAAGGATTTTCACCTGTGAAGATACATTCACATTATATTTTAATTTCGCAAACTTCTAATATTAAATAAACATATAAGAAATAACTCCTAGTTATTTTAATGGATAATAGTTGCCTCAGCAAGTATCTCTTTAATAAGAGACGAGAGAATTAAAGAATGAGAATTAAACAGGTAATGATTGACTTAACTAAATTCATCTCTACTTTAATTAAAAAATCATTTTCTGGTCCCATGTGATATGTCTACACTTCTATTTCCAGAGGTTCTTTAAAATGGGAAATTTTCATTTTTCCCTTAAATTTAATTACTCTAGTAAACAAGAACTTCAAAGTACTTGGAACAAATACAATAGAGAGAGAGAGATTGTAATGAGCTGGCAGTTTTCCTAAGGTGGAAGAATAGACTGTGCCACTTTTATATTTCAGGTGGGTGTTCTGGTGTCACACTGTTGCTGTTGTTAAATACTTGGCTATGGGAAAAACAAAAGAAAGCAAAGCAAAGCAAAGCAAAACAACAACAAAAAAAGAACCCTATCTGTAAATAGCATAAGAGATTGCAAGGTTTCTCCCCGGTGTCCCGAACTCCCCCACAGACATCTGAAGTAGTCTACTCCACTCCACTGTTACTTCTCAAGAGGCCACCATCTCATTTTGCTGCAGGAATAGGCTTAGGTCTTCCTACGGTGTAAGATTAGCATCTTTAATAGTCTACTCCCACTTTTCTTCCATTACAATTGTCTTTTTCTCGAGGACATTATTTACGTATGTAATATTTGAACAACCAACACCTTGAATTGCAAGCAGAGGCCATGGGTGGGAAAGGGGAAAAAACGTTCCTCTGCAACATATTTTTTTCCCATAGGAAAAATTATGAAATACGAGGCTTTGTTATTAATATTAATTATCATTGGAATGTGGTTTATTTCTGGTTTCTTAGGTCCACCATAAAAAAGCAGAAAGTTTTGAAAAGTATGGGGCACGTTCTGTATTTTCCCAAAGAGTTTTTGCTGTGGTGAAATGGTGGTTTAAAAAAAAAAAAGAAAGCAACTAGTATTGCATAAGCTTGGAAAGGGGTCACAAGAACAGCTGCCAACACCAGCCCCTATCCAGCAGGGCCTACGATTGAGAGCCGACACAGCATATCCTACATGGTGGCAAGAACAATGATGGTGTTTGCTTGGCTTGAAAAGGGGGAAAGTGCCCAAGAGGCCTCCTTTGCACATCCTTCGGCAAAGACCTTAATTGCCTCAGCAAGTCTCCACAGACTGTGCTTTTGCTGCAGATGGTGGTGGCCTCCGGGAACATGTAAAAAGTTGCTGTGGTTGGAGTTTCGTTTGTCTAATATGTTTACTTCTCCAATGAAATTATCTGTACTATCATGATCTTTGGGTTTCTTCAGCCTAATTTCAGTTGGGGTGTTTACTTTTCATGTGGTTGTTATTAAATCCAGAGAGCTGGATGTTTCCTTTTTTTATTTTTTTTTTTTCGCAGACAAGAAAGTAATGCTAATTTCCCATCTATATTCCCTTTTTTTTAGTACGTCAATTACTTTTCCACAGATCTAAGGAGCTACTTGTGGTAATCTCCCCTTTTAAAAAATTAGCTGTTTTAGATAAAGGAGTAGGGAGAACTTCCAGAAAGCAGGGTGGAAAAGTTGAGTGTAAGTAACTGGCCTGCAAAATGCTACCCCTCAATCATATCAGCGCCAATCATCTTAAGGTAATCATTCCCAACTTGGCACCCTGAACTACAAATGTACTGAACCACAAAGCCCACCATCCCCAGGCAGTGTGAATTAGAACAAAGGGAGTTGTAATTAAGTGCCCCTGGAGGCTGCCAGGTTGCGGAAGGCTGTATGTAGGTGTTGCTTGTTTTGTTCCCATTTGCCAGATGCAACTTCCTACCATAGGAAGAAGGAATTGCAACTCCAGCCCCCAACTTTTACTTACTTTTGATAACACTGATTGAGAATGAAGGGAGTTAAGACTTCACCAGCATCTTGAGGCCACAGGTTCCCCAAACCTGCCCATATTCCTGGAAACATCATATGGCAGAATTTCATAAGAGATGATTTATCTATGGATGTTTTGTCAGACAAACCAGTTTCTTAGATGCAAGCTTTCAGAGGGACCTGAAGATAGATTTAGTTCCAGAGGCAAGAACAGGGGATACAAGAAGCTCTCATCCAAATCCCTGCCAGTGTCTTCATTTTTACCATAGTCTTTTGGTTCTCAAGGTTGGAAGAAGATACTGTATTTTAAAAATCTCTCTCAGAAAGTGTGAGGTTTTTTTTAATGGCTGTGATGGTGTGGTTAAAGATCCAAGTGGAAGACTGTGAGGACTGAGTTCTCACTAAGCATGGAAGCTACTAAGGTGATCTGGACCAGTCATTCTTTCTAGGTTCTAGGAAGAAGATGGCCAAAGCAATGGCCATTTCTGAAAACCTTCCAGAAAAACGTCAGGGGCTTGTCTATGCATTCACACAACTCAAAACTGCAGACATTCGGAAAGGCCTGGAGGCAGAGAGTTTATCTGACATCCCCAATACACCCATCCTTTCTTCTGGCTTTGAAATCAATAGCCCAATAAATGGTAGTCTATAAAGATATCCAACTACTGAAACCTTGGTTTCACTCTTAATTGTCCTGCCAAGGATGTCAATAGTGAACAATATTGGGGAAGGAGGCCTGTCCCTAAGGGAGGAATTGTTTTGCCAAGAGTATTGGCACTACTGGGCCGGCTCTGCCCGAGGAAACCAGAATCCCTTCGCCTAAAGGTTGGGCCGGCCCCTGCGTCGCCACCGCCAAGGGTTTCCTCCCAAAATGGCCACCCGAGGCGTTCAGCTTCTTCTTCGCGCCAGAGCAGGCGTTTTCCGGGCCCGCGCCTGAGCGCCGTGACCAAACGCCTGGCCCAGATTCGGTCCCCCCTGCGCGCACAGCAGGGGGCTCCGGTTTCACTTCTTGCCCGGCAAGCCGCTTACAACAGTGGGAGCCATCAGCGGTTTTGGCGGCCGGGTGATCGTAAATAGGTTTGACTAGCCGCTGATCCCGGGGTCAGATCTCTCCGGTTTGCTTAATCCCACGCTCTGCAAACACTCTCACCCCCCCCTCCTCTCTCCCTCTACTTTTCGCAACGCAGCCCTGCCCTGCCTCGCCTCCAGGCCCTCTGCGCTCCCGCCCCCAGGCCTGAGGCGCTCGAAAGAAGGAGCGCCCGCTACCCATCCGCGGAGGGCCGGGAGGCTCGCCGCTTACCTCTGGGGGAGGGGACGGTTCAGTGAAAGGAGGTGGGCTTCGGAAAAGCCACGGAGGAGCGTCCCAAGGGAGGAACGGAGGGGGGTGGGGACCCCGGAGGGAAGTGAAGGGGTGGGATGGCCAGCGAAGGCAGGCCCAGACTGAGCTACGCGAGGGGTGGCGGAGGAAAACGAGGAGTGCGTGGCTGGGTCGAGACTCGGCTGCGACGGCCCTGGGAATGATTTCTTTTTCCATGGGGTTACCGGCCCAGCCGTTCGGTAGGCTGAGGCGACCGTAGGGTTCGGTAGCAAAAAAACAGCCGCAAGCCTGATTTGCCGTGGCGAGGGAAGTCGAGGCCTGGCTGGGAGACTTCTGCCTGGTTTCCCCCGGGGTTCTCCTTCCTTGGCTCTGCTTACTCTGCGGATTAGGGAGAGGGATGGTCAACAGCAACAGCCGCCGGGCCTCTCCCTAGTTACTTTCTCGGTTGGTGTGGCAGGAGGGCTTCGGAATTTGGGCAAGGGGTACTAAAAAAAAGTTCTACGAAATCCATTGCAAGTCAGGAGAATCTTTAAAGTGAGTCTCTGGTGGAGAAGACGCGGGGGGAAAGAATAGGTGAAGTTGGAAACGCGGCCCTCAAAACAGGCGAAGGTATTGGTCAACCCTGGTCACAGGGCAGCCCTAAGGGCGACTCTCTTGTTTCCCTGGCCGTCAACCCCCTTCAGGCAAAGCCTCTCCGCAGCACTAGCCTCTTCCCTCCAGGCGCTTCTGGGAAAGGAGATTTGGCTTCTTAACGGGGGGGGGCAGGATAGCGATGGTTTGGAGTGGGAAAGGCGCTCTCGGAGATAAGTAGAAGAAAGGCAACAGCTGAAGTTGGGGAGGTCGCAGAAAGGAGGGATGCGAGGGTCGGAAAACGAAGGACTCCCACGCGAACGCCGAGAAAGAGAGAATCTGGAAGGATTGAACAGACCAGGCAGACCGAGAGAAGAGCGGGGGGGGGGGGGAGATTCAGGAGGGTTAGTCAAGTTGCAAAGGGGGATCGTGGCTCGGGGCGTTAATTCAACCCACACAAAGATCATCTGTACCGCGTCCTGACAGGACGTTTTTTGATGTTAGAATAAATAGAACAACTTTCAGGCGCAGAACTTTGTCGCGGGAAGGGCCGGAGAGGATTACGCTAACTGCTAATTACGGAATACACACGGACGTTTACTGCGCGCCGAATTCGGTTCTTCTTTTCTTCTTGGCGGTCTGCTGCGGTCGAGCAAGGAAGGCTGGGAAAGGGGAGGGGGCGCGGGAAGGGCTCGGAGACGGCCTCGACACACGCCGGGGGTCCTAGGGAGTGGGGAAAAGCCGGCGTGGAGGTGGTGGTGGGGGGGAGAAGAAAGCAGGGGAGACTGCGAAGAAGGGAGGGGGGTCCCAGTTTCTTAAAGCGCACAGACTGGAACTGAATGGCTTGGATTTCTACCGGGGAGCCCAGAAAGGCAGGAGCCTCCAGAGAGAGATTGGGGGGGGGCGCTGCACTACACCCCCCCAATAACCCTTTTCCTTCAGGTGGCCCATCAGGGTAGCCTCCTTATTTCTTCCCTCTCTTCTCCTCCCGCTCTTCTTCTCCCCTTATGGAACAAAGGCTGTGGGGTGGTTTTGTCTTCCGTGCAAAATTGACTCTCTCCAACTTTCTAGTAAGTGAAAGTGAAGGCGGTGAGGGGTGGGGGGGTGGAGGTGGCCCTGCCTTGCCGATCCAGCTAGGGAGGATGCCAGGGGGAGGCAGCCCTTCCCCACCTGAACCCCTTTCCTTTTCCCTACAGTTTGCAAGGGGTGTCTTAAGGTAAGATCCACTTCCGTAAAGATGGAGATGCTGATCTTAACAAATCTTCAGCAAAGCCCAGCCCTGCATTTCAAGATGCTCCCTTTCCTTTCCCACATGCTGTATGTCTGGCTTTGCTAGGTGCCTGTAATAGAAGGGGGTGGTGGTGGTGGTGGCACTGACTGTGTGCATCCCACAAAAGTGTAGCTTTCTTCCCCTTGAACTGTTGCTGGAGGAAAAGTGCAAAGTTTGGGAAAGTCCCTTTGGGGTATCAAGAGGGAAGAAGGGGTGGTGGGCGCTGAAACAAAATGTGGCCTTTTTCTGTCCCTAACATGGATCTCTAATTGGCTGTACCCTTTTCCCCCACTTTCTGATAGTTGATAAAAGTTAGACTTCTTGAGAGGTGGAAGGGGGAGTGAAATGGCATTGGGTCCTTGCAGGTTAGCAAGTGTGTGTCTTCTGCTTATGACCCACTGAGGACACTAACACCAGTGGACGTTAGGGCTGTGATTGCTTGGAGAAGGTATAAAATAATGTGTCCACATGTTAGAAGCTACAAAATGTGTATTTCACCAGCTGTTTCATTTCTCCTCCCGTCCTCTTAGCTGTATTTCCTCTTCTGCCTTGCACAGATATTGTCAAAATAGTTATTTTCTCCTTATGCTTAGTTGTAATTTATTAACAGGCCCCCTTGAAATAATAAGGTATTATTAACTAATGCTCTCTCTCTCCTTTTAAGGTAGTGTTTAATTGCTATGGTCATTATGGAAAGTAGAATGGGGGAACTAGAATGCAGCAGTGCATGTTTGAAATCACTTTTGGTCCAATATCCGTCGTGAACTCTTGTTTGTTATTTATTTTCCGAAATGAAAACTCAGCCAGATGTTTGTCTTGCACCTTTCCCCCAAATATCTAATGGCATGAATGGGAAATTAGTCATCTCATTTTTATGGGCTAGTTTGGGATGTGTATTTTTCTCTAAGTTTGAGACCACAGACTGAAATGCTTTAACAATGCTTAGTTACTCCTTAACAACTTTTGCTTTCCACCCACCCACCCCATTCCATGTGTAAGCCCTGTCATTTAAGGCAAATAACTTTGTCCCGTGTCTTCCGTGTTATGAAAATAATGTATATTTGTTGGCTGTGGACAGATAGAGGGAACCTCCACCCCAAAACTCAACTCCTGTGAAGACAGATCAAAACGAACTAATTTTAATTCTGTTCCAACATCATTTCTTTAATGTTTTCTGGGATTGTTATGGAAATGCCTTTGCTGAAGGATAACCAAAGTGTTGGCTATCTTATTCCATAGTGCCCCGTTCTTATTGATATTGTTTCCTGATTGCTTATTTGTACCCTATGAGTATCATTATGTGTTGCGCCTTATCATTCTTGACAAATTTATCTTGTATTTATGTACACTGAGAGTACATGCACCAAAGACAAATTCCTTGTGTGTCCAATCACACTTGGCCAATAAAAAATTCTATTCTATTCTATTCTAGACATATGTCTGCCTGTGCCTTTTAAATCCACGCATTCTACTTTAAAGACAGTTTATTCCATGAAACTAAATCTTATACCACTATAACTTGCCAAAGTATTGTGCAGAGAATGGAGTTGAACGTGGGTCTCCCCCATTCCTTCTCCAATACATGGACAGCTGTCCAAGTCCCATTGATTAAGCTGCAGCATCCAATCAGATCAGTGGTGGGTTTCTACCAGTTCACCCCGGTTCAACCAACCAGTAGCAGCGGTGGCGGGAGACTTCATCCACCTGCCTGGATGTCATCACGGATGATTTGTGCATGCGCAGATTCACAGTTCCGAATCGGTAGCGAAGGTTAGTGAAACCCACTACTGAATCAGACCCATGCAAAATCTGAAGTCTTGTGAAGTTCAGTGATCCTATGAAGTTTTACCCATTTTTACTAGCTGCAATTTAGAAGAATCGGAGCATCCACGAGGACCATATTTCTCATCACAAGCAGGCACGGTGACCTCTGCAAGAGTCCAGTGATAATGTAAATAGTCTGCATAATTAAAAACCCAGGATCTACCGCTTGGAGAGGAAAGAGGAATAAGTGAAAATTGTTTTCCGCATGTTTTTGCAACCGGACAGTCTGTGGGTGGAATTTTTTTTGCAAGGTCTCTGAAGTCAAATTCACAAGTTTTCTGCTGTACACTTAGGGAGTTTCTTGCCTTTGTCCCTGAAGGAGACCATTTTGTCTTACGGAGGCAGAACAGAATGGAAAGGGTGACTTCTTTTTTAAAAATGTAGAACAGACCTTTGTGCAATACCAGTGCTTAAGATCCCAATACCGTTCTTTTGACATTCACAGGTTTGTAAAGTGTTGACAGCCCTTTGGCTATAAAGCCTTGAACAGAGCATCTTCCTTGCAAATCATTTTCCCCATGTCAGGGGGACTGTCAGAAACAGGCATCAGAAGGGTGTGATTTTCTGACAGATGCCTTTATGTACTAATGTTTAAGATGTCCTCAAAATCTGCTCTGCTATTATGGCTGCTGCCCATAGGGTTGAGAAACTCAACTATGTCTTATCTGGAGTCTGCCTGGGCAATAGGAAAGTGAGCTTCCTTCACCACCCCGTCTGGTGCCATTCTGTTAAAATATATATATATATCCAGAAATAGTGAAGAGTTGGCTCTTTGTCCCAGTAGAATGTTTTTGTTTTGTTATTTCTTTTCCCCGTACAAACTCTACCAACTTTGCTTTCTTTTTTAACTGAAAAGTTGGAAAGCTTGATTTCTTTCACAAGAGACGAGAAGGTTGGCTATGCAAGAGCGTATCATAAACCAGAATCAGGCGAAAACTCTGGAGAACAACTTTGGAACCTAAGATTTGCTCTCCTTGGAGGTTAAAGATAATACGGGATGTGTGTTTAATTCTGTTCGTCCTCCTGTCAAAATGAAACAAAAGAGCAAAGAAAGGAAGCGAATCTTCATTTTATGAGGGAAATGTTCGTTCTGGTCAGCTCCTCTGGAGAGAAAAAAACACCACAATAATTCAAACAACACATTTCCGTGGAATTGTAATGGTGTTAAAACCATTATTTTCAATGGTTGTCTTGAATGAAACTGGTTGTTTTCAGTGAATGCTAATTAAGACAAAGTGAAAGGCAGCTATAACTGTAACATTCAAGCACAACATTTCTGACTAGAAAATAGAATTTCAAGGAAGAAGAAACATTTTAACATCTGAAGTTACCCTAGAAAGAATCACTAAAAGATTTTATGGCACAACTTGTGACTTTGAAGTTTTAGACAATTCATTTGGTCTACATCTCAATTTTCTGTGCCTATTTGTCTATGCCGTAAACATATTTGCTCTAAAAAGCTTTCCAGATTTTAGAGTTCTTCAGTACAACAAATTCCCCATTGCCATTCCCAAACTGTACTGGTATATATCAGGGGTGAATTCTAACTTACCTCGCTGCCGGTTCGCTGCCTCCTGTGCCGCGTGGACACAACTCGTGGGTGTGTGCACACCTTGTGGGCACGCGCAGGTGCAGTAGGAAAAAATCCCTCCCCAAAAAAATGCAAAAACAAGATGGCGATGCATGCACAGTGCCGAAAGCTCAGCTTCTGCGCATGCGCAGAAGAAAAAAAACCAGAAAAAATGCAAAAACAAATTCCCCCCCCAAAAAAATTTTTTTTTAAGATGGTGGCATCCATGGACCAGAACCAGCTACATGATGTCACCAGTGGCTTACTACCTACTCGGTAGAACCGGTCTGAACTGGTAGGAACCCACCTCTGGTATATATGGTGAAGCTTTTCTTATTTTCATTCATCTTTATGTTCATACAAAGAAATAAACATTCACAAAGACAGTGCAACTGGACATTGCAACGGTCTATACAAAATATCGCACCACATTCACAGACAGATAGACATTTCTTGCCAATTTTTCATGGTGAGCTGCAAATTGGGGTAACAGTTTTTGCTGGTAAAAAGTGATTCTAACCCAGTGAACACATCACTTCCCAAAGGACAGACTGCAATTAATAGGCAACAAACCTCAGTTATCTAGGTGTACATTATGTTGGAGCTATATCACGTTAAGGAAAAACTTTCCAAGACTTTTCGGTTATCTGTTTAAATCTGCTAATGCTAGGATGAGTCATTACACCGGGCCCCATACATCACAGAAAGCTAGACCTGCAATAAACTAAACCTTATTCAAAATGATGTAGCTAAGATAAAAAAAATAAAAGGTTTCCAAATTAGCTTTGCTCTGCCAATTGTGAAGATCCTTGTCTGTTGTCACTCTTACACTTAGTTGAGCCCTAAGTCCTGTGTGCTCTTAATTTCCTTTCCCCCCCTGAGGAGTCAGTATGCTAGGCAAGGCATTGGGAGGAAGACTGGAATGGCTGCTGCTGAGTAGGGATGTAAAAAAAAAAAAATCAAAGTGATGCCACAATCATGCAATCAAAGCCCCGCCCTTTTTACCTAATGTGACAAAAAAAGAATGCAGCTTCAATCAGTTGGTTGTGGCCTTTGACCCTTCTCCTTGTGTACCATCCTGCTGCAGATTTTAACAGATTAACAGAGTTGGAAGGAACCTTATAGGTCATCTAGTCCAACCCCCTGCTTAAGCAGGAGACCCTACACCATTTCGGACAAATGGCAGTCCAATCTCTTCTTTAAAGTCTCAAGTGATGAAGCTCCTACAACTTCTGAAGACAAGCAGTTCCATTGGTTGATTGCTATCACTGTCAGAAAGTTCCTCCTTATTTTTATGTTGAATCTTTCCTTGTAAAGTTTCCATCCATTATTCAAAACAGAGTTTGAGAGAAAATGCGAAAGAAACAAATTCTTTACATAGGTCCTGATTTGTAGGCCTCAGACTTCATACAATGTGTATTTGGACAAATTACCTGTCAAAGATATGCCTAATTGTCAAGTAAAAAGGGTTAAACCAAAGATAATTATTATCAAGGACATCTACGTAGTCTTTTAATGACCCCATAATCCCTTGCATCGGGGTGGAGTAGGGGCAACTGAACGGAGCTGAGTGTTTACTGGCCGCATGCCATTCCTGTCACCAATGCGGAGGTTGCTACAGATATGTTCCATTATTAGGGGCATCTGCATAGTATGGTCAACAAAATCAAAAATAGTGATAATGATTAAGCACCTATTTTCTTAAATGTGAAAGAAAAGTTGAGCTTCTGTCATACCATTGTGGCAGCCATCTTGACTTTTTTTTTAAACTACCCTGTAGTAACTCTTGATTATCATTCAGTTCCCCCAAAAGTTACATTGTGGAAGAATCTTAATTACTTCTGTTCTTAAAAACATACAGTAACTATATAGCAAAACATAAACCCAGAAGCGTTATCCTTTCAAGCATTTATACAGCCTATTTATAAGAGTTTTTTTCATTCCTGAAAGGGCAGGCAAAACAGAAGTGGGGAACATGCTCACTTGCGCATCTTTAATGTAAATGTACCTTATGGATTGTTGAACTTTCCGGAGCTACTGCTGCGCTGATTAATTGCTAATGCATGCTAATGAAGGGCTAAGGTGAATATACAGTAGATATATTTATGTGGTGATTGATTGGCTTTAACATGGACTATCAGGAGAGTGCTTACCACATGCCCAAGCCAGTCAATAAATATGCATAAAGCTGTTGGTTGCCTCACTAGGAGCTCTTCTGATCTTACAAGTTGAATGGTGATAAATAGGAGAGAGCTGCCTCTTAAGTCTTCCTCCTAAAATGAACCTGTTTTTCAAGAACAACAGTATTCCGTAGAAGAGTCCTGAATGAAGCATTGCTTGGCAGATGGGCATGGAACAAGGTTAACTTTTTATTCTTATGAAAAATCGACCCCTCTGAAATATATGACAGTGAACTAGACTGTTTTGAGTGCTATAAAGGGGCGTGGAGATTGAAGTGTGGGTGAATCCAGTGCTCTTTCCTGTCATGTTGAGATCTAGAGGCAAGAGTTAGTGATCACCTGCCGACTTTCCCAGCTGGTGAGGTTACTCAGCTTTTTTGGGAAGCACAAGCCTCACATCCAGAAATCCCACTATGGAAAATCAGTAGGTTTCCAGCAGGGATTGAGCAGCAGGCAAGCATGGTCAACATCTGGATGTGCAAGGGATTGGAGAGCATTTCACATCTGCCTGGGTGCACTCCGTTCGCTAATGGAAAATTTCAATCGACCAGGACAAGGAGAAGGAGTTTAACTGAGAAGCAAGGTCTGACAAGAAACACATGTCTGTAGATAACACATGGCGAGTAGTGGCGCTGTGTGTGCAGCATGCATGAATCTTTTGGGGGAGGGTGAAATTAAATCTGCACAGGGGTCAACAGGGAACTATTTCTATTGCTGCTGCTGCTGCTAGTAGTACTGGTTGAAGTAACATCTAGTGGCTACAACTCAATTGGAGAGCATCACACATAGCCTGTTTAACACACGAGGCAGTTAGGCAGGACTCTGGGAGATAAGATGGAAATGGAGAAATGGCATAAAAAGATGACGTTCCCAAAAACACACTGGGTCCACATTTACCCCAAGAAGACTCTGAGCTTCCTCAATGCTGAGGTTAAATAATAAGTCACTAGCAACTTATGGCAGCTTTTAGAATCATCCAATCATTGTTGGAGACTTCCAGTGAGGTCATGGTGAGCTTGTCTGAGCCGGAAGGCATTGGTATTTTTGACATGTATCAGGCTTTCCAGAAGTATAGTGGACTACTGGCATATATCAGAAAATGCTCATGGATACATGTAGATCAGGTACTGTGTCCGTGATCCTTGTGGGAGAGATAAACTTTGGAAGGATACTTCCCCAACTTCTTTCTTCTTTCATTTTTCTGCAGTGTCAAAGAACTGGTGGCTAAAAAGCTGTACCTCCATGCTCACACTCACACCTACATTTCTCTTGCCTTTCCTCCAAGCCCCATACTATGCTATAAGGCAGGGGTGTCAAACTCAAGACCAGTGGGCTGGATGCAGCCCATGGGGGTGCTTAAATCTGGCCTGTGGGGCCAGCCTGGAAATAGCAAAGGACTGGACTGCGGTGCCTCTGGCAGCAAAACAGGGCACGTGCTGCTCCCATGCCCCTTTTGGCCAGCAGAGTGCTGCAGGAGGCCATCCAGGCTGAAAATGGGACAGGGGGGCACGTGCAGTCCCCCACACCCCGTTTTGCATACAGAGTGCTGCAGGAGGAATCTGTCCCATTCCCGCTCCCCCGGCCCAAAGAAGAGAAGTACAATGCTGATCCAGCCCTCAAAGAAGTCCAGTTTGACACCCCTGCTATAAGATTTCACAGATGTAGAAAGAAAAGTGGGAGAGACAATTCTTGGATATTGGAAAAAGCCCATTTGGAAAGACACAGACTTTTCTACTGTCAAAAGCAGAATTATGTTGTAAAGGATTATGTTGTAAAGAGATATGAGAGAAGAGGAGATCTGCTTGAAGCAGTTTTGACTGGCCATTAGTAGCTAAGCAGAACCCAGGCTCTGACTGTATCATCACTAGCCTCGTCATGAAAATCTCATACATTGTTCCTACAGCACTGGAAGTATCTTCTCCATAGTACATTGAACTAGTTGGACTGATGCCAATCAGATCTTCAGGTAACCGATTGCCAAGCCATGGAGGGGTTTACAGGCAGTGGTGGTATTCAGCTGGTTCAGACCAGTTCGGGCGAACCAGTAATGTTGACCCATGGGTGGGGGTCCCCCGCTCCCCCCAGCACTAAGCCATCCTATTTAGCCACATTTTCTAAGCCGCGTGCATGCATGCAAGCCGTGTGTGTGGAAGGGGCGCGCACACATTTTCAATATTTGGTGAACATTGTTCAGGTTAACACCAGCCTGTTGAATTGCAATCTGGAAGCCTACTGGTAACCAGTGGAGAGCTGGCAGTATTTAGATCCCATTGCAACAGGTGACGATGAGGGTATGAATCACTGAAGCAAGATTCTCCAATCTACTAGGAAGGCCAAAACTGACAAACCAGTCAATGCTACCGCCTTCATCTGCTCTTCTGTAGGAGTCCAGAAAGACACCCCAAGTAGTATGTACCCTCTTTGGAGTAGTACAACTGTAAGTACCTGTGAAAAAGAGAACCTTAGTGGCCAACTGTAATGTTTTCCTCCTTGGATTTAATTTAACTGTATCCCTACCAACAGGAACCTCACAACTTCCAGGTACTGACAGAGACTTTGGCAGCATCAAGTAGCTTTTGGAGGGTCTGTCATAGCTTCAAACAGTCACTAAGAGACTAGTCATAAGTCTAGGACTAGATGTATCCTCTGAATGAAGCTGAAGTGTAAAACAGTTCAATGCCTTTCCATTTTTATCAAAGAGAAGCTGTACATCATCACTGAAATAATATCAAACGCGACCAGATCAGATCACTTAAATAATTATCTTCCATAACATGCTTGATGGTTGCTGAAGACTTTATACACCACTCAGAATCCAATACTGAAAGATGTTTTGCAGCTAATTTCAGCAGAGACCAACAATCTCCCTGCTAACCAGAGGTGGGTTCCTACCAGTTCTATCCGGTTCTATAGAGTAGGTAGCAACTCCGTGATGACGTCACAGAGCCAGTTCTGTCGGTGGCTCCATGGGTGCCACCATCTTGGATTTTGCTGCTGCGCATGCGCAGAAGCTAATTTTTGCTTCTGTGCATGCACAGAAGCTAATTTTGACTGTTGCACATGCACTTGCTCGTGCACTGTGCACTTGCTCGCTCGCTTTGCACGTGCGCTCGAGGCGTGACCCTGAGTGAACTGGCAGTAAGAAGATTCAGAACCCACCTCTGCTGCTAACATTATTATATGGAGATATTCAATGTTATGTTTTCTTTTCTTTCTACTATATATTAGCATCTTACTTGAGCCAGCAGAGGTCAGGATTTATTGAACAAAAATAAAGCATAACATGGAAAACCAAAAAGGAGGCTATAAAAAGAGTATGTTTTATTTAGAAAAGTGAAACCTAGTGCTGGAATGATGTTGCAATTATTCAATAACTTAGCATCCTTATCTGATACAGAGAAGCCTAGTGCATAATATATTGATATTTTATATTCAGCTATACAAATCAGTTTGGTATAGTGGTATGATAGCTGTGTTATCAACCATCTTCGCATCTTGATATGTTCAGCTTTTTAGTTATAGGAAAATTAAAATAGGGGTAGGAAACCTTTATGGCTGGGGCAGGGATTAGAATTTTAAGAATACATAATGATGGTCATTGCAAGCATAATAGCTCTTCCCAAGGTGGCTATTTACAAGGAAACATATGTCTCCCTTCCTCAAACTGGTGGGTTTTAAAGATCTGCTAAGAGCCAGTTTGCTCTATTGTTTAAGACACGAGGCTAAGAACTGGGGTAGAAGAAAGAATGGCAGAAACTGGGGGTGAAGTCAAAAAAGGACTCAGCCTAGAATTAGTAAACAGCCAACAAACAGACTAAGTCCAACCCAGTTTCAATTCTGTTAACCCTTATCGAGCACTGAAATAGGGCTAACTGTGATTTGAGTAGATACCTGTGCATAGGCATGAGTAGTAATAAATCAGTTTAATTGGAACTGCAATCCTGATTCTTCCTTCCTGACACTGGAAGACCAAGAGTTCCAGTCCTTCTTAGGCACAAAGCCAGTCAGAGTTTTGTATGATCTTGGACATCATTGTGACCAGTGGTGAAATCCAAATTATTTTACTACCGGTTCTATGGGCGTGGCTTGGTGGGCATAGTGTGGCTTGATGGGCATAGTGTAGCTTGGTGGGTGTGGCTTGGTGGACGTGGCAGGGGAAGGATATTGCAAAACCTCCATTCCCTCCCACTCTGGGACCAGTCAGAAGTGGTATTTGCCTGTTCTCCAAATTACTCAAAATTTCTGCTACTGGTTCTCCAGAATATGTCAGAACCTGCTGGATTTCACCCCTGGTTGTGACTTATTTGATAACCTTCTGTAGATGCCCTGATGCCAGCCTTCTTGCCGTTGTTGCCTACTGGTGGTTTTTAAAAGGACAGAGTGTTGTAAAAAAAAAATTTGCATCAATTTTCTACTAATTTTATTATAGAGACTTCCTGTAATGAAACCATATTTACTTTTCAGGTTGTAGTTAATGTGCAGCAAAAAATGGTCCATTGGTAGAAGAAATGTCAGCATATTCCAGAAATGTTTGTTTCTCTATGATTTACATTTCATTGTTAAGTGTATTTTGTTCTTTTTAAGTTAGTAGAATTTCAGGAAAAATTTCCTTACATTCAGTCGGAAAGGGCTAGTACATTAAAAACAAAAAATACCCCTCTCTTAGATTGCTAATTGATAACACCGCAATATTATATGAAAAGTGGCAAATTCTTGCTTCAAACTTTTTCCTTTTCTTCTGGAAAGTAGAGGGGAAAATGTTTTTTTTTCCTTTTCAAAATAACTTTTCTCACTAACTACTATTATCCCAATCACTCCCTTTTGGACAGTCCCTTTCTTAATCAAAACCAGATACTTCCTTATGTCCTGGGAAAGAAATCATACTTGGTTAAGCTTTTCCCAAGCTCCTGAGGTTTGAGGCATGGACCATATCCATGAAAGATTTACACTCCTGTTTATCATTTCCTATAATTACCCTTATTTTTCAAACTATTTTCTGAACAGTAGAATGTTCACCTTTGCCGAAAAGTTCATACTCAAAACCACATATCTTGAACACGAAGTATGTTACTCTGGCAGCTCTTTGTTACTTATGTTTACTTCTGAAAAACAAAACAAAACATTTTTTCCACCCGGATTATTCTTTTTTTGTCTCCACATTTCACAAAATATTTAACCATTTAAGTAAGACATGTGGGTCTGATTCCATCTCAAGTAGAAATGTCCACTAAGAATTCTTTTCAGATTACTGTATTGCACAACAGGTTTTAAATTTCTAACTCAATTTTATTACTGCAGATAATCCCCTGGGCTGGGGGTTGCATGCAAAGCGTTTATTTTGTACAGCCTCTAGAATTTCCCACAACCCCAAATCCCCAAGATCATGTCACTGAAAGGAGATACAGTATTAAAAAGAAAAACAAGAGATCTGATCGCATCCCTTTGAACAGCATTCACTCTACAAGTTTCAACAATCTCACACATTTAAAATTAAAGCCGCCATTAAAAAGAAAGGTGTGGATTATGGCCTGGAAAAAGGGAGAATGAGAGAAGCAAGAAATTACCATGGGCAACCTGAGATGCTTGCTTGGAGCTAACTCTCAATGGCCAACAGGGGTGTCTGAAGCATAGGTCAAATCAGTCAAAATGGCAGCTATGACTGCATAACCTGCCTACCCTTGTGCTTTCACTTCTGGGCTCACTTCTAGCCTCAGGAGAACAGGAAGAGGGGGAAATAACTCTTTGTGGGGTGTGTGGGTGAGGGGCGAGAAGCTTCCTGGATTCCAACACTTACTTACTTACTTACTTACTTACTTACTTACTTACTTACTTACTTACTTACTTAGTTAGTTAGTTAGTTAGTTAGTTAGTTAGTTAGTTAGTTAGTTAGTTAGTTAGTTAGTTAGTTAGTCAAGTGTTGTGACATGTTGGTTCAGGCTTGATAACTTGACTAGGCCAGTGGCTGGCAAGCGAACTCAAGACCTTGGAGGA